>APFE031290780.1:0-30646 GCA_000404065.3 Pinus taeda
AACTGCGCGGCCGCATGATTAAAGAGGTCCTCGTCAAATGGAAAGACACCTCTCCAGAAGATGCAACTTGGGAACCAGCCACTATTCTTCAGCAGTTTCCGCAGCTTCAGCCTTGAGGACAAGGCTAGTCTTAGGGGGAGGGCATGTTAGGGTCCCACCCTAACCCCCTTATTCATGTCATGGGATCACGTCATAGTCAAGAGTCAATAAAGCCCATATTAATATTTGTAAGTGGTTAACCCGCAATTAATGAAGGGACCACAGTTAGTTGCAAATGGGCGGTAGTATTAAATAAAGGGTAAATGGGCGGTAGTATTAGATAGATGGTATTAATAAAACCCACGGTATTGGACCGTGGTATTGCATGTATGAGTCATATATAAAGGATAGAGACTCCCTGCGAGGAGTATCATGTCTTGTTTTGTAATCGAGCTCTGCTCTATTGGAGGTTGCCCCCTCGAAGAGGCCTTTGAACATTTCTCTCTGAGTAATAAAATCATTGCTATTCTGTGTTCTGGGTATATTTTCTTCGCATATTCTGTGTTCTGGGTATTTTTCTCGCATATTCTCTATTCGGTATTGCTTTGCAGGTTAAGAAGCATAACAAATCCACACATGTGAATACAATGATAGAGAGAATACCAGACAAGAGAGAGAGAGAAATTCTTTTGGTAAACTTTGTCCTTCTTTCTTCCTTTTCTCCTTCACTTGATGAACAAAAAATATTTTTTGATGTATAATGCAAATTTATCAAGAGTGGGAAGTCATGTGACATATATATAGTGAGTTGGAGCACAAATAAGAGCATTTAAGTGCAACCAAATTGATTCATAGGCGATCTAGCATAGCTTGTTTAGAGATAAAAATCTCATTTTCAAAATTCAAATTTTCTCTTTGACAAATTACATGAAGAACATGCCTTATAATTTTTATTTTGACACTAGCATGAAGAAAATGCTTTATATTTATCATAAAAAATACAACAAGCCCTAAAATACTAATTATGAAGACTGACCATAAATAAAAAATTCGACGGTCCCTATATCTAAAAAGGAATTCATAATGACTAAATATTTGTTTTTCATGTTGACAGATTTCTATAAGAAAAGTTTATAACAAATCATCAATATTGACACCAACCAAAAACTGTAATCTAGTAAACAACTGTCAAACATGGTAAATTAGTAGCATCAACCAATTACAATAATTTGGTTAACAATTGTGGCACATGGTAAATTAACAAAATCATCAAATTGTCATAATCTAGTCAATAATTTTGACATGGTAAATCATTAGCATCAATTAGTCAACATGGTTTTGGTTGGCACATCTTGTTGAAGAATGTAACTAGTTTTAGTCTCCATCATTTTCATGTGACTCTTTTAATGATGTAAATCTTATTCGGAGAAAGAAAAATGATGTAAAGAATAAAAAAAAAATTATTATTGGAGCATGGGTTTCATGCTCAAGCCATTTGTCAGTATGTCTCCTAGGTTTCTCACGAGTCGAACAATCATTATTATATTTGTAAAAGACCCTTTTGAGCAGTTGTAGTCTCCATAATTTTCATGTGACTCTTGTAATGATGTAAATATTATTTGGAGAAAGAAAAATGATGTAAAGAATAAAAGAACATTATTATTCGAGCATGGGTTTCATGGTCAAGCTATTTGTCATTCTGTCTCCTAGGTTTCTCATGAGTCAAACAATCATTATTATATTTGTAAAAGACCCTTTTGAGCATTTGTATCATTAACATAAAAATTATTTTTTATATGGAATTCTCAACAAGGATCCTAATAACCAAGGCTACACAGCGAGTACAAGTCAGCCTAGAGTGGGCTTAAAGAGACAACTTTAAGGCTATATTAATAACGCATTCGGCCTTCTTGGAGAATAACCAATCAAGCTTGATATTTTGTTTGATTTCCAATGGAAGAGTAATAAAAAGGTACTAATAAAAAAAGAGAAGGATAGCAAAGAAGAACGAAAACCCTTGATGAAATGTGAAGTTATGAAATATAAAGTTATTTTGTCGACAGCTGTGAGTACCCTAGGGTTTATAGGGTTACCTAATATCAAAATTACATAAAGTGTTGCAAGCCACCTTGGAAGGGAGAAAAGGATAAAAGATCCCTAATTCGCTTGGAGATCCTATCTTGGAAGATTGGCTAGTTGGCTTCGTTCTTGGTGGCATTGAGGGTGTAGAGAAGTCTCATTTGAAGTTGATTTTATAACAAGCGAATTTCTTTATGGGTTTTCATATATAAGGGGTTTTTCCCTAGGCTTGGACCATAGATGTTGTGTTCAAGTGATACTTATTGTTTTGGAATTTATTTTATGATGAGAGCATAAACACAAGAATGTCAAGTGGAACTAAATATCACAATTAAATGTCATATACGAAAAATGTTAAATTTAAAATGTTTCCATGATCAATTTTTCATCATGGTATCAGAACAAGGTCAAGACATTGACAGCTAGAGAGGTTAGTTTGATTTGAAGGCTTGTAATATTCTTGAAGGCCAAATCAATTAAATGAAGAACTAAGCTTGAAAAGGCTTGAAAAGGTTTTATTTAAGGCTAAAAATTTCTAAAAATGATAGTGGAATTCTTATGCCAAGGCTTCCACAATTCTATTTAAGTGTGGATCAGATCCATGTGGAAAAGAAAATTCTAGAAGCAAAGTTCTAGATGGAAACTAGGCATGTGGACTAGGTTGAATCTAAGATACCTAACTCAAATATCATATGTATCATCAGAAGGAATCACTACAAGTATAAGTCATGTAATAAGGAAGGTAAGAGGCCTAGTTTAGGGTGAGAATCCTAGAAGAAAAGATGAAGATCTTCAAAAGCAAGACCTACAAGGAAGAAGGGTGTAGATATTTGAGGGGCCTAGTCCCATGATTACATTATGAAGGAAGACATATTTAAATTTTGTAAGGCTAGAAATATTCATATAGCCAAGTGTGGGAAATGCCTTTAAGCCAACCTTCATGAACGAAATTTAAGCTAGTTTTAAAAATCTTATACAATGAATAATGTGGAGCCTTTTTTGAAGGTCGGAGTCAAAATACCTATTCCAAAAATACCTACTCCAAATGGGTCTTATATGAAGTAGTAAACATGAAGACGAGCACTCTAAACAAAAAGGAATTTTAATTATTTTCCTTAAGGAATATGCATGATTATGCTAAGGGGATTGAGGCTCGAGAAGGTCATTTCGTATCTGATCTATTCAAATTTGAAATGCCAAAATCACAAGGATAAAGAAACATAATATTGAAGAGTTCCATAATCTAAACTAGGTGCAAGACCTTTGTGATATTATTAGAGCTAGGAGAATTATTGGAGCCAAACTTAAAGGACTACAATATTATCAAACAATGAGTCACCTTATGAAGCCTTCCTTAATTTGGGATTATATTATGATGTCAATGGAAGTAGAAATACCCTTGAAGGAAGTCTTTGGATTTTCTATCTTTGGAGTTTTCACTTTTGAAAATGGCAGGAAGATCATGGCATCTAGAAGAAGAATTTGTAGTAGAATTCCATGATCATGGATGACTAAAGTGTGTAGTCCTTCACTATCATGTACATATAATTTTTTGTATACAGAAAGGGTCTAATATGAAATGTTTTAGGGTTTTGTTTCATATGTGGAATCTAGTGTTTATAAACTGTAGATGACACTTGGATTAGAAACCCTACTTATGTGGAAACCCTAACCCTAATGTGTGTGTTCCCTCATAGAAATCCTAGACTTTGACTTCTAGGCTTTGTGGAATATATAGGGTATATGCTAGGTTTGAGTGAGGGAGGTATTAAGGATATGACATCTAAACTCTAGTGTTGATGTTTCTATGTGAAATATCAAAGGAATTTAGGTTTTGTGTCTAAGAATCATAGGAGAATACCCTCTATGAAAACCATGAAACCCTAGGTCATTATCATACTATTGTATTTTTATTTTACATGATTGTACTTGTCAATGAATGTTGTAAGTTCACAATGAAGGAAGAAAACTGATAAGGATGAACTAAAAAGGCATTCCTTGTGCTTGTTAATGATTCACATGATGGAAAGAGGTAACTGTAAGAAACCTAATTGTACTAATGATTAAGAAGGAATAAGCATGTAACTTGATTTAGTATGGCATCATGGATAGAAGAATATCCTAGTAGCATGTGTAAAAGTCTACTTGATTTTGTTGCTTTTATAAAAACATCTATTGTTTAATATTTTGAGAACTTGGTGACCTTTATCGATATTATTGATACGTGCATAATCTAACATTATGTTAGTAGTGGTCATATTTCTTATATGGATCATCATGATCCTATTGGGACCATTATCTTTGGAAGGTACTTGGAAGAGGCATTATGACAAAGATATGGATGAAGGAATGCAATAGGTCAATATGTTGTCTCTTAAGGGAAGCAATATATTTCTCTTCAAGTATAACTTGTAGATTAATTGTATGAAGGGATTTGGAATGCAAATTTAAGAATCATTTTCTTTTGGATAAATATTCATATGTACACAATCTTGAAAAAGATGTCTAACATTAAATATGCATGATTTATGCTGTGATGCATTTGGAAAATGATTTGAGTTAATACAGAAAGCATGAAATTTTTAAGACTTTTTCTTTAGAATTTATATGTTCAACATCTAACATGATATCTGGAAGAGAATGGTAACTTTGCAGTCAAGTTGGATCCTTTGGCACTCTCATACTCATATGGAGAGGGAGCGTGAGGATATTTATGCATTAATGGGAATGTTGTCATAGTAAGGGAAGTTTTGCGTTAACATCTTCTATTGGTTATCTCGTTAAAATATTGTTTTTCTACCTTGAGGAATACTGCATGTATTCATGATGACAGTTGTAGGGACATTTTTAGGCCTAATATTTGCAAGTGGGCTACTTTTTAATTCTTTTTTTAAAAAAATATTCATGGATTCCAATTTTCCTGAAAATGATTCACCCAAATTTTATAGTATAAAAATGTTATACTTGAAAAACACCAAAATTTGATAGATCTCGTATAAAATCATTAGAAATTTGTGTATTTAAAAAAAAAAAATTATTTCTAAGAATTTTATAATTTGAATGTTGGGAAGTAGTAATATTCACCAAGGTTTCTAAACTTTTAGATAATTTCCCCTCCTTAAAATTATCCCTAAACAATTGAGGAAAGTTCAACTATGAGGATAGAATACATGAAAAATATGAAGAGGAACTCTAAAGCTAGTAGTCATGAATATCAAGCTATTCTCTTCTTGGGATTGGAAGACACCATTGCAAGAAAGTAACTTAGAGGTCAAAATTCATACTACGAGAAAGATGGTCACTTTCGAGGAAACTATCATCAGCTTGAAGTATGGGAAGCCTTGATAGAATGGCTTCATGGTTGAAGAAAAGATGAAATTGATGTGAAAAATGGATAACTTTGAACCTATCATGAGAAAATGCCTTTGTGACCTGTGATAACAAGAATGGAATCACGCTCATTACAACGATATGTGATGGAAATAGGGAGTCATGCAAATGTCGAGAAACTAATAGATGAATGAAAGACAAGTAAGATAACTTGTGGTTATGACTTCTCTAAGGAATTTTGAAAGTTATTTTAGTTTTAGAAGGATGTAAAAGGATTCTCCTTGACTAGGAGCAAGATATCCTCGCTATTTGAGAGCGCACGATGGTGGATAGTTCTTATCTTTATGTGTCATGCACTAGAACATGAATAATAGTCATAAGTCTTAGTGAAGTCCATAAGGAAATAATGGTTTCTAGAGGATTGGATAAGCATCTAGATTGGTAGTCCTTGAGGATTGCCAATCCAAGATAGGAAATAGTATTTTGGAAAAATACTTTTTAAGGATATGACAGGTATCCAAGAAAATATTTGGTGAATAGGATCGATGTTCTTTGAGGATTTAGGGCGAGGAATCCAAGATAAGAATAGTATTAAAAGGACATACATTGACGACAACTAGATGTGATATGTGCCTTGTATAGGTGGTGATGTATCACATACAGACCGTCTTAGCATAATTCTCTTGAATGAAGTAGATCTTGTCTACTTAGGCCTCAAAGAGAATGCTGATTGATCATAATTTTGATGCTTACAAGATGGTTTATCAATCTGATTCATATTATGTGAACGTTTCAAAGGGAGAATTATCCTTATACCAGTAGTACAATTATGAATACCTCCCTTTTTAAGAGCGAGTGTTGAATAATGTAATTAGTTTCACACATCATAATTGTCACATGACTCTTATAATGATGTAAATCATACTTATAGAAATAAAAATGATGCAAAGAACACATGAGAATTACTATTGGATCATTGGTTTCATGGTCAAGTTATTTTTCATTAGGTCACTAGGTTTATCTTGACTCAAAGAGTCATTATTATTGTAGATGGCCCTTTTGGGATTTGTACCATTAAAGAAAATTTATTTTTTACATGGAATTTTGTAGAAGACACTAGAGGACTAAGTCAGACAACAAGGTATAAGTTATCCTAGATTGAGCTTAAAGAACCACTTGGAAGGCTATATATAGATGAAATTTGACATCCTTAGAGAATCATCAATCAATCTTCTTCTTTGTTTCAATCAGCAATACAAGAAGAATGTAAATGTCCTACGAAAACAAGAGAAGGATAGTGAAGAATATGGAAACCCTTTGAATGAACACAAAGGTCTAAAATCTAAAGTTTTGTTCTTCACACATGCTAATGCCCTTAGGTTTCTAGGGTTACCTCAGATCTCAATTGCATAAAATATTCCAGGCTACGTGGAAAGGGATGAAGAGCTAGAGGAGCCCTAACTTTCTTGGATATATTTTCTTGGAATATTGGATGGTTGGCTTGGCTTTTGGTGGTAGTATGGGTCTCGAGTTTGGTCCTGGAATTTTCCTTTGAGGTTTTTTTATTAGAAGATAATTTATTTATGCAATTTCCCCTTAAAGGGTTTTTACCCTATCTTGGATCCTATATCTTGTGATCATGTGATCCTTATTATTTTGGAATTTATTTTATGATGAGAGTATAAAAATAATAATGTCCAGAGGAAGTAAATATCACAAGTAAATGTCATGTATGAAAAACATTAAATTTAAAATTCCATCCTAATCAATTTTTCAACATGGTATCAGAGTAAGGTCAAGACACTGGAATATAAGGAGATCATTGTGGTTCAAAGGCTTGCAATATTATTGAAGGCAAAAGTAGTTAAAGGAAGAACCAAGCTTTAAAGGACCATATTTTTCATAGACAAAACCTCTATTATAGAGGTTGAAGTCTAGTGCACTACTTCAAGAGGTTGAAGGGACTATGTATAGCCCAAAAATCTCTTAAAGAGATAGTGAAATTATTCTGTAATTTCTTCCATGATGTTATTTAAGTGTGGAACGGATTCTTGTGGAAAATAAAATTGTAGAAGCGAGATACTAGAGGGAAAGTAGGCTGATGGACTAGGTTTAATCTTAGGTACTTAACTCAAATATCAAAATTATCTTCGAAAGTCATGAATGTAAGCCTAAGTCCAATAAGAAGTAGGATAAGAGGCCTACTTTAGTCGAACAATCATGGAAGAAAGAACGGTGATCTTTAAATAAAAGACCTAGAAGGATGAATGGCCTCAATATTTTAGGGTCCTCATCCTATGATTGCATTATGAAGGAAGAAAAATTTAAATTTTGGAAGCCTTGAAATAATTATATAGGAAATCATGGGAAATGCCTTTATGTTGACCTTCATGAAATAAATATAAGTTATATTTAAAAGGCATATATAGTTAATAGTGTGGAGCCCTAGATTGCAGGACAAAGCCACAATGTGCCTATTTCAAAATTACCTACTCCAAATGGGTCTTACTGGAAGTGGTCAACATGAATACAAGTCCTCCAAATAGAAAGGCATTTTAAAGCTTTGTCTCATAGAATATCAGGGTCTGTGCTAAGAGGATCGAGGTTGGAGAAATTCATTTGGTACTAGATCTATTCAAACTTGAAAGACCAAAGTCTTCAGAGTATAGACAAACAATATTCAGGAGCTCCATAATCTAAAATAGGTACTAGTCCTTTATGTTATTGGTGGAGCTAGGATAAGTATTCGAACCAAACTTAAAGGACTATAGAATTATCAAATAATTAGTTACCTTATAAAGAAAGCCTTTATTTGACATTAAATCATGATTTAAATGGAGGTAGTAGTACTTTTGAAGGTATTGTTTGTGTTTTCCATTTCTAGAATTTTCTCTCATGAAAATAATAAGAAGATTGTGGCATCTAGAAGAAGAATTTGTAAAAGAATTTCAATGATGATTGAGGACTAAGGTATGTAGTCATTGAATATAAGGTATGCGTAATCTTTTGTATACATAAATGGTATAACATGGTATAACATGAATCTGGGATTTACAAACTTCATACAGTTTAAGGTTTTTGGTATCTAGGGATTACAAACCCTAGATGGTGCTTGGAATAGAATCCCTAGTTATGTGGAAACATTAACCCTAATGAGTGTGTTCACTCATAGAAAACCTATGCTTTGAATTATGGGTTTTATGGAAAATATATGTTATATGATAGTTTTGAGCCAGGAAGGAATTAAGGATATGCCATCTAAACCCTAGGGTTGATGTTTATATGGGAAGTATTAAAGGAATTTACTATCTGTGTCTAAGAATCCTACAAGAATACCCTCTACGAAAACCATGAAACCCTAGTCGTTATCATTTTCTTGTATTTGTATTTTTCATGGTCATACTTATTAGTGAATGTTGCAGGTACATAATGAAGGAAGCAAAATGAGAAGGTTGAACTAGTGAAGCAGTCCTTGTGCTTGTTAATTATGAGAATGATAGAAGGATGGAACTGAAACAACCCTAAAGGTACTAATGATTAAGTAGGAATAATAATTCATCTTGATTTAGTATGGAATCATGGATAGAATAATATGATTGTAGCATGTGTGAAAGTCTACTTGATTATGTTGCCTTGGTAAAAACACCTATTATTTTATATTTTGAGATGCTTAGGACATTTTTGCATCTTATCCATCCATGCCTTATCTAAAATTATGTTAGAAGTGGTCATTTTTCATAAATGGATCATCATGATCTTGTCGGGACCATCATCTTGGGAAGATCCTTGGAGAAAGCATCATGAAAAGGCTAGGCATGAAGGATTGTAGTAGTTCAAGGTGTTTTCTCTTAAGAGGAGAGATCTATTTCTCTTCATGTATAAGTTGTAGGCTCATTGAAGAGCATACAGATAAATAGTTGCATGAAAACATTGATAATTCATACTTAAGAAAAGTTTTCTTTTGGATAAAGATTCATATGTACAAAATCTTCGAAAAGAAGTTGAACATGAAATATGCTTGGAATATGATATAATTCCTTATAAAAAGGATTTGACTTACCGTAGAAAGTATGAAATATTTAGTACTTTCTCATTATAGTTTATATGTTCAACATCTTACATGATCTACATAAGAGAATGGTAACTTTGTAAACAAGTTGGATCCTTGGGCACTGTAATACTTCTACGAAGATGGGCCATGAGGATGATGATGCCTTATTGAGAAGGTCACCATAACAATGTAAGTTTTTTCTTAACATTTGTTATTGGTTATCTAGCTAACATATTGATTTTCTACCTAGAGGAGTATTACATGAATTCATGATGTCTGATTAGGAAAGCTTAAATATTTGAGTGGAATACTTGAATAGTATGAAGAGGAAATCTATACCTAGAAAACATGAATATAGATATGTGCTCATTATCGCATTGGATTTTAGCAGTGCGAGAAGACAATGCCAAGGTCAAAATTTGTACTACAAGAACGAAGATCACTCTTTAGGATACTAAAATCAACTTGAAGTATGGGAAGGCACACCAAAGTTACTTCATGAATGAATACCATATGAAAGTGATGTAAAATATGCATGACCTAGAACCCATACCAATAATATGGATCCATGACCTACCATACCAAGAAAGGAAGCATGCTCAGTATAATTGGATGTGGAGGGAAGAGGAAGCCATGCAAGCTTTCAGAAACTGATAACTAAATGAAATACAAGTAAGAGAACTTGTGGTATTCCTTGAGGATTGGTAATCCAAGATAGGAAATAGAATCATGGACCAAAACTCTTCAAGGATATCATGTTTATTTTTATTAGCTTGGGAGGTAGTCAAAGCCCTAGGGTTCAAGGTTTGGAGGGTGGATCACCACAAGAGTCACTTGTGGGCTTAGGACCCAAGGTGGTGATTTTTAACCCATCGTTGTTTGATGCAAAATCATGAGGAATTTTGGACAAGAGATGGATGGATATGATAGGATGGTGAGGAGAATCTAATGCTTCAAGAATCATCAAAATCTGAGTTGTCCTTAGTGAGTTGTGAATTTTTGAAGTTGATAATGGAATTCTGGAAAGTTGAGTCATGTAAACTTGAAATGGTTAAGTCCAAAAGACATGTCCATTGGTGAGTTTGAGTAGCCCTTATAAAGTGTATAAATAGAAGGTGAATTTGTTTCATTTTAGCATCCAAATGTGAAATAAACATAGAATATCAAATTCATACGTAGTCAAAGATATAGAAGAACACAGGTCGAGTTTTCACAAATAGGGTTTCCACAAGTAGTGAGTTTCTGTAGACTCGGTTTCCATGGGAAGAGAGTTTCAGCAGACTCGATTTCTGCAGGTAGCGAGTTTCAATAGATAGGGTTTCCACAGGCAGTGTGTTTATGTATACTTGGGTTTTTGCAGGTAGTGCATTTGCGGAGACTAGGTTTCCATAGGCATTGCATTTTCATATCCTAGGGATAGGTCGAGTTTCCATAGGAAGGGGATGCAGTTCGACAACATATTTGATGTATGGATATGTTGATTTTATGTTGAATTTTTCAATAGTTGGTTGTTCCTAATGTGGACATATTTGTTGTACCGTGTGGGAGCCATGTGTTAAGGTCTTGGGTGTTAATAAACCTTAACAAGGAGCTCATTTCATAGTGGAGGTATTGGGCACTTAGTTTATAGTGGAGGGCAACAAGAAAGTGAGAAAATTAGACCTTGACAAGTAGACCTAACAATAGCTTGACAAATGAAGTTTGGGTTAATGATTGAGACTAATGTGTAGCTATTTGGCAGACAAAATAAGCTACTAGAGTGGAAAATTGGAGCTCAGGTGTTAGCCACCCTAGTAGAGTAGATTAGATTAGATTTTGTTCATTAAATAAGAAGCCACTTGCAGCAGTGATAGGTAAAAGCCCTCCCCAAGACTCTATGTGTTTTCCTTTGTTGGACTAAGGGACAACTAGAGAGAAAACTATAAGTGAAGGAATGATAGGAAGAGTTACAACATAGAGATTGCAATGAGATTTTCATTGTATCTTGAATCCCTTATATGGGAGCCCTAGACTGTTGTATTATTGAGTTAGTTTAATATAACAAAGATGGGATTATTTTACATATTTGTGCAATATTTTTTAAAAGGTTGTCCATACTTGTGCATGTGTGGTTTACTACTTTATATTGTCTCATTGTGCAAAGTAGTTCTCTTGAGATTCTTGGTTTGGTAGTGTCAGAGATTCTAAGATTATATCCTAAACCCAAGATCGTGGAAATTCAATATGGTATCAAAGCATGTTTAAGCTACTTTGGAACACAGTGAATCATAGTGTGTACAATGAAGTACATGTTTAGAGGTATTTGGTCACCTTTTAGGTGAAGGACTCACTACAATGTCAAAGCTTCAGGCTGGTCTCCGGTATGAGGACATGTTGGAGTGGTATTCCAACTATAGTCCATGGAAATGAAAGGACCAAGTTGGTCTTGCTATCATGGACCTACATCAAAACACATAAAAGCAAAATTAATCTTATTTTTATGTATTTGTAAGTAGTTCCATGACAGATGGTACCAGAGCTCTTAGGTTAAAAAATAGGGGTCTATGGAGCCACTAGCATAGTAAATAAGTAGAAAATGTTAGTACATTGTGTAGAATGCAAAGATGGATTGACTAACGTATAATTGATTTATTTTTCTTCTATGTGGTATTACTATGTTTAATTAGGACAATTACGTGAGGAGGGAAATAACAAATGGCGGAGGACACCCTTTCTCCTATAACGAAAGGTTAAGCATTATATGTCGAGTTAGGGAATGGAAGTAATCCACAAAAATATCAATTGTTGGATATTATCAATATTTTGCAGCAAGAACTAGGTTAGCTTAGAACCAACAATGAAAATTTGTTAAAGGAAGTGAGGAGAAGGAGAGAATGATTAGAGGACTGACTAAAAATTCTATTCATAAAACGGAACCAATTATGGAGAAAGAAAAGAAAAAGGCCAGAGAATTAGAACAATCTAAAAGTTGGGGGGAGTCTAATAAAACATACGCCAGAAGACAAAAGAGAAACAAATAAGCAGAACTACAAGGGGAGTTCCGGAAAATTAAGCCCTCTACTTTTGATCGGGAAAAGGAGGACGATGCAGAAGCATGGTTACTTAATATGACTAAAAACTTTCAAGTCTATCAATATGAGAGAAACTTAAAGGCCATATTGTCCATTTAACAATTGCAAGGTAAAGATTCCCTTTGGTGGGAAGAAGCTACAAGCACGCATTTACTACAGGAATAACCAATATCGTGGGAGGAATTTTGAAAATAGTTCAAATAACGACACTTAGGTGAACATTATTATGATGATCGTGCCAAGGAGTTCCATGAATTAAGGTTAGGATAGCTAACCATGGATGAATTTGTGGCAAAGTTTGCAAATTTTTTGTCGTACATACCCTACATTAAAGAAGAAAAAGCTAAGGTACAACAGTTTGTGAACTATTTTCCTACTGTCTACAATGAACAGATTTAGTTTGACAATTCGAAGACAATGGATGAGTGAATATGAAAGGCAAGGCTATGTCACTAGATATTTAACAATAAGGGAGAAGGCTCTAAAGTTTGGCTGAATAACAATAGAGCTAAACCTAGCTATCTCAAAAGCTTTGGAAATGATCGTCAACAGAAAAGTTAAGCAAGGAAAATGTCAATTATCCAGCCCAATCTCAAGCTAGATCAAAACTAATGGACATAGAAAGAAAAATTTTTGGATTGGGTAAAGAAAAGAACCATTCAAGTGTTGGCAATGTGGTGAACCTCATTTATTGAGGGTTTGTTTGCATAATCCCAGGTCCATTCATAATATCCAAATTATCCTTGAAGCCACTACAATGAATGTTATTTCCATAAATATCCCTAGAATAATCACAATGAATGATATTTCGAGAAATATCACCAAAATAATCGCATCCTTGGAGGATAGACAAGTAGAGAATCAATCAACAATGCTTGAGATTGAAGGTACTATTTCAACCAACCTGTTTATGTTTTAATTGATCCAAGGGCTAGTTTAAGTTACATTGGACCACAAGTGGTAGAAAAATGTAAACATAAAGCTAAAAAACATAAAATTGTTTGGCTGGTACAATAGCAGCTCATAACCATCCAAGTAAGGCAATATAATATTAATACAAATGGTTATTCCACAAAAGTGAATCTCAATGTAATTTCCCTAGGATCATATGATATACCAATAGGTATGGACTGGTTGGAAAGTCAGGGGGCCATTATAAACTATCTAGCAAAAACAATGACTTATATGAATAATCATGGACAAACTCAAACAATTAAATTCATACCAAAACCCATATCCATTAGAAGAATTTCAGAGTTACAAATGAAAAAGAGTTCATGAAAGTGGTGTCAATTATTTGTAGTCCATATAGAAGCTGGTAAACAACAAAGTGAGGAACCAAACTTAGATACCATGCCAAACATTGAGGAATTCCAGGATATCTTTCTAGAGGAGATTGCAAGTTTACCACCACACATAGATATATACTTCTCCATTGATTTGGTACTTGGTGCACCCCCAATGTCTAAAGTGCCTTATCGAATGATTCCACCAGAATTATTGGAGCTGAATATATATCTACAAGAACTGTTGGACAAAAGCTATATTAGGCCTATTGTACCACCATGGCGGGTGCCCATGTTATTTGTCAAAGAAACGGGTGGCACATTTAGAATGTGCATCGATTATCGATAAATAAATAAGCTAACCATTAAAAAGAAGTACCCACTGCCCCGTATTGATGAAATGTTTGATCAAGTAAGGGGCACAACAACTTTTTAAAAATTGACTTAAGGACTCGTTATCATCAATTGAGAATAAGAAATTAAGATATTCATAAGAAAACCTTCAGGACCCGATATGGTCACTACAAGTTTGTAGTATTGCCATTTGGCCTTGCTAATGCCCAAACAACCTTTTATGTGTCTAATGAATAGTATATTTAGAAAATATTTGGACACATCTGTATTGGTATTTATAGATGATATTATGATATATTCCAAATATGAGGAATAACATAAGGAACACTTAAATTTGGTGCTGAAAACTCTAAGGGAACATCAGTTGTATGCCAAATTCAGTAAATGTGAGTTCTAAGAAAATAGAATATAGTATCTCGAACACATCATTTCTAAGGAAGGTTTAGCAGTAGATGTTGAGAATATTAGATGCATGGTAAATTGGCCCATACCAAAACATCTATCTACCATCCATTCATTTATTGAAATAGTTAGATACTACAAAAGGTTTATAGATGGGTTCTCGAGGTTATCATATCGTATTACATCCTTATATAAAAAAGGATTAAAATTTAAATGGTCTTGTCAATGCTAGGGGATTTTTAATAAAATGAAACACTTGCTCACATTAGCCCTAACCTTGAAACTTACTGACCTAAATAAAGAATTTATAGTTTCCACCACTACCTCCATGGAGTGGCTAGGGGGAGTTTTAATGCAAAACAATTGAGTGATAGCCTATGAATCTAGAAAGTTTAAAACCCATGAAAGAAATTATGTTGTATATGACTTAGAGCTAGATACTATCATACATGCCTTGAAAATGGGGAGGAATTATTTGTAAGGAAATAAATTCACTTTGGTAACTGATCACATTAGCCTAAAATATATTTTTAGACAACCAGAACTAAATGTTAGACAAGCTAGATGGATGGCGTTCCTTCAAAAAATTGAGTTTGACATAAAACACATAAAAGGAAATAGAACAAGATAGAAGATTCTTTGAGAATACATGTTGATCAGAATCTGGATTAGGGGCAAAAATTTGCTCAAAAATCAAATTGTTTATAATCTATCAAAATTTAAATGATTGCTTCCGTCTTGGTGATACGATCACAATGCAACTCATTTCAGTGAAAATAGATTTCGTACGAGAAAGTTAGAGTTTGTTGTCTATCTTGTCAAAAGGCAAGTTTTGGGTACATGCTAATTGGGACACTAACTAACCATCCATACAACCCAGTCAAAAAAAAAAATTAGTCTAGGGAATATTCTCAGAATAGTCCCACACGTGGCTAAATTTGGTCGTGACAAGTGTCAGCATCAGATTAGTAAAAGGAATTTTGGAGGACCAATGAGAGGTTGACACGTGGTAAGCCCAGAGGCTGCCATGTGCCCTCTCAAAGGTCAGGTAAAATTTATTGGCAGGAAGGGGAATCAAACTCGCGAGCTTGCCCACATAAGCCCAACACGCTACCACTATGCCACATTACAAGCCTTAACCGATGTGCATTTGAAATTATATTTAAATGTTAATGCGGCGAAGGTTTGGGAGGTGGGCGCTAACTTTAATCTCCACATGTGACCAACAGTGCAAAACCGCTAACCGGTGCTTAATGTTAAATGTGCCATTAAGCTCTAGCTAGAGTTTCACATTAATTAGTCTATGATTAACCTTTAATTAAATTCGTATTAACTTGGCGGCAGTTTGGTAGGCCCACTAAACCTAGCACTACTCCAAATTTGGTGGTGTTAACTGGAGTTTCTCCAGATTTGGTGGAGTTATCCTAGGGAAAAGTAAAGGGACCATAACTTCTTCAATTTTCGACCAATGTCGGCTAAGAAAAAAACATTCCTAGAATATTTGGATGCCCTGAACACAAAAGGAATAAGTTGCAAAGGGGTTGCAGAGGTAGAAAGGAATTTCTATATGTTATTTTTCTACGTTGAAGTTTAAGGATGACTAGCGCCACCATGAGAGGATTTCAAGACTAGATCAGGTGAAGTCCAATTGTAGAGTTTTGATAGTCACTTTTGGGGTTTCTAGGTCTTATGAATCCAATGGAGTAGGTTTAAAAGCCTTAGGAGCACTGTACATGCATGTAATCATCGAATTGACCGTTGATCCAAAGAGGGCCTAATCATTGAAGCATATCGAAAGAGATGTAGCCCAGCAGGGGTGAACTCCTTTATCAGCTTTGTGGTATGTGTTTGATGTGTTTTATTTCTCTTCAATTATATTGATGTATATGTGCCTTAAAAAACTAATTAACCTCATTAATTTCTCATAAATACACTCCATACTTAACACATAAATGGTTAATTTGAGACGATCCTAAACATAGTTTAAATCACTGATGAGGGAACTTGCATAACATTAACAAGTTTGCCCAATATTTCAGATCAAGTTGGTATCAGAGCACTTGCTAGTTCATTTTAACCCTGAGATGGTTTGCTAAGGCTAACTAGAAAATTAGCAATTGGTTTTGTATTTGTGCAAGGAGAATTTAATTGTGTGCAAGTTTATGTGATGGCTGCTTCAACAAGTGATGTTTCTAATCCATCTTCCTTAGAAAAACTCTTTGACTTAGATATGTTGCAAGAGCTTATCATCATGAGAGATATGGTGCAGGAGATGAATGAAGATAGGAAGGAGAATACTATACTTGAATAGGAGTTGATGGAAATGAAGGAAGAGAAGCAAGAGCTTCTTGAAAAGATGCATGAGATGGAGATTAAACTCCATGATGCCAATGAAAGCCTAGCCAAGTATGTTCATGAAAATGAGGTATGCAATTCAATTGTATCTTCAATTTCCTCTCAAAATTAATTTTTTGGTGCTTTTGAAAGACCCACTAGAGGAATAGGCTCCAAATTATTGATCAAGATGGGTTGTGGAGGTAAAGGGTTAGGCAGACATTGACAAGGCATAGTTTATCCAATTGTTGTTGAGGGAAGGCCTAAGTATTTGGGTCTTTGTTATGGGAAACATGATCAAGAATGGTCCAAATCCAAGGAAGAACATGAAGGTGTTCCAAGAAGGAATCGCATTACATGTCCATTACCTCAAGCTTGTGAAATTTGTGTTCATGAGGAATGCAAATGTTTTATACCCAATTTACAAGAGGATGCTCATAATCATGCAACTAGTGGAAATGACAAGCAAGAGGTTGTTGAAAGCTCTAAGTTCATTGAAACCATTGTTTGTATTCCAAACAGAGCCACTACCTCATCAAATTCACCTCTTCAAGAAGGAGATAGGTTAATGTGCAAGCTATAAATCTGCCTTTAATCAAGTTTCTTTTCATTATGATATACATGGTAAATCTTCACATAATATTTGGAGAAAATTTACATGTTCCTTTTGCGGTTTGAATAACCATACTATTCTGAGGTGTTGGAAGAGGATAGCCCTACATAGGAAACTTTGAAAATGAAAGAGACAATAATCCAAAGGCCAATTGGATAATGGATAGAAGATGCAATTATTTTACATGCATTTCCATAAGGAGGGTCATATTTTAGACAAGTATTAGACTTTTCATCCAAAAAGTCATCCATGACATTTCAAGAAGGTGGAGAGAAATTTTGGCAAGAATGGAAAAGAGGATTCCATAATTGATGTGCATCAGGATGATACACATGATGAAGTGCATCTGAAAGAAGCACCTTTGAAATGGTTTGGGAAGAGATGGTTAAATTTCTTAACCAATTAACGCCTTGCATTTATTTTGATAATTGATGCAAATCTTGCCTTATTGAGGCATTTCCTTGTTATTTGGATGCATTTATTTTCTCTTGAAAGTATGTTGCATATTCCATGAAGCAAGATGTTGGAAATTATACTTATGTTGACTCACTTAGATGCAGAAAAGATGGAGATTTCCAACTACAAATTTGCATACATGTTGCATTCTTGAACTTGCATGTTTATGCTAGGAAGGTGTTCGAAAGTGGAGTATGGTGACTCACTTTATTGCAACAAATTTGGTCATTTCATCTCTTTAAGTACTCATACATGCGAATGGATTCTTGTACTTGTGATTGTACTTGTGAGAGAGTTGAGAATTGGTATACATGCATGAGAGTTTATGTATGTGAACAGTAGAATGTTTAATAGTTTCATTGTGCTTGAACATACATGAGTGATTGACTTGTTCTGGTTGATTGCTTTATTAACATGTATGTTGTCAACTTGAGAATGTTGATCATTTGCACATGCATGAGTGTTGGCTTGTGAAGTTTATTGATTGTACATGTATGTTATATCGACTTGGAACAGTTGATTTTGTCTCCAAAGATGAAAGGGAGATGTGACAAATTGTTTCGTGAGAATGTGGAATTCTTGTTGTAAATCATCAAATTGTTGTACGTTCTTTTTCTTTACTTGAAAGTTAGTTGTTCGAAGAAGCGTGTTTTGTTGACTTGTGTTTAGTTGATGGTTTATACACCAAGATGTAAGAGTACATGGTGATGTTCACATGATGTGACATTTCTTGCTTTGAAGAACCAAAAGGAAGAGGTCGTCAAGTTATATTCTTGCATGAGTGTTTCTCAAGGTTAATGTTGCTTCTTGTGATAAGATGTCATGGGATTTTGGAAGACCCATGCTTGAGAAAGAGGCTCATGATTAGCCTTCATTCTCAAATCATGTCATGAGTAGCATGCTAATACTGCAGGATGATGGGATCAAGAAGTGAAAGGGAACAAAAAGGGAAAAAAAAATTGTAGCCATTGTAGACCATTTGATGTCTTGAAGCCAAGAAGCGAAACATATGGCGAATGCATTCTTCTAGATGTGGAATTTGGAAATGTGGAGTTAAAATAATGGTCACTTATTTTATCGTTATTATTGATATTGGAACTCATTGATGTAGTTCACTTATATGGGGTTAACTTGGAAAAGTGGTTTCCAAGAAGAAGCTTGCATCGAATGCATGCGTTGCAAAGGAGGAACATGACTCTCAGTGGGAAGGCCATCAGTAAGCTTTCCAAGCACTGATGGATCCCTTTCGTAGAGTAAGGTGTCTAATAAATAAGCAGCCAACAATTTTTCGATTGGGTCAACAGAAAAAGGAGAACATTAGTTGAAGTGCCAAGCCATTTGCGACGCAAGGCATGTGAGTGAACCCAAGTGGTTGTCATGGAGATTTTTCCAGCTAGATCCAATTTATAGAACTTGAGAAGGATAAGAGTATTCATCTCTCATTATATAACCAAATTTTGTTGGTCAAAAAGTTTTTCAATGGGAAGGAGCGATCATGTGATCGGAAATCTGGATTAGAGGCAAAAATTTGCTCAAAAAAAAAGTGTTCAGAATCAATCAAAACCTTAACGACTGCGTCTGTATCGGTGATAATATCTCAACGCAACTCATTTCACTCAAAATGAAGTTCATATGAGAAAGTTAGAGCCTATTGCATGTTTTGTCAAACAGGGAAATTTTGGGTACAAGTTGACTTGGATGCGGACTAGGCATCCATACAATCCAGTCAGAAAAAAATCCAAGGGTGGATAAATTGGTTTGTGACAAGGTTCAGCATCAAATTGGTCAATGTAATTTTGGAGGACTAATGAGAGGTTGACATGTGGTAAGCTCGAAGGTCGCTACATGCCCTCTCAAAGGTCGAGTAAAAGTTATTAGCAAGCCAAGAAATCGAACTTGCAACCTTGCCCACACAAGCCTAATGCATTACCACTATGTCACATGAAAAGTCTTAACCTATATTCATTTGAAGTTATATTTAAGTGTTAATGTGTCGAAGGTTTGGGAGTTGGGTGCTAACCTTAACCTCCACATGTGACCAACACTACAAAACACTAACTGGCACTTAACGCTAACTGTGCCATTAAGATTTTACTGGAGTTTAACATTAATTAATACATGATTAAGCTTTAATTAAATTCATATTAACTTGGCAAGAGCTTGGCAGGGTCACTAAATCTGGCACTACTCTAAATTTGGTGGGGTTAACTAGAGTTTCTCTAGATTTGGTGGAGTTTTCCTAGGGAAAACTGAAGAGACCATAACTTCTTCAATTTTCAACCAAGTTTTGCTCAGAAAGAGTCATTCCTAGATGATTTAGATTCTTTGAACACAACGGAACAAGTTGTAGAGGCAGAAAGGCACTTTTGTATGTGATGTTTTTACATTCATGTTTAAGGAAGCGTAGGGTGACCAGGAGGGGATGTCAAGCCTAGATCAATTGAAGTCCAATTGTAAAGCTTGGATAGTGATTTCGAGGTTTTTGATTCTTATGAATCCAATGGAGCAGGTTGCAAAGTCATTGGAGCACTACAAGTGCATGAAGTCATAGAATTGACAATTAATCCAAAGAGGGCCTTGCCATTGAAGCATGTCCAAGGAGATGTAGCCGAGGAGGAGTTAACTCCTTTATCAGCTTTGTTTTATGAGTTTTTTGTGTTTTATTTATCTGCAATTTTCTTGTTGTATATGTCTTTTAAACAACTAATTAACCTCATAAATTTCTCATAAAATACACTCAATACTTCACAGATAAATCCTTACATTTTGGTTAATTTGAAATGATCCTAAATACATTTTAAATTACTGATGAGGGAGATTTCATACCATTAACAAGATTCCCCAAAATTTCATATCACATGCTTATACATTAATGGAAGTGGTTGTTAGTAGTACTACTACAAATTTGATAGAACAAATTAGGAATTTCAAAACTAGTGACCCAAAATATTTGGAAATTTAAGAAAAATTACTGCAGATTAACACTTGGTTATGCAGAAAACTCTGAAAAGTTGTTGATTTATAGGAAACTTTTATATGAGCCTAATGTACCTACCTTGAAGAAAATGATATTTTATGAATATCATAAGAAACCGTACACACTACATCTTGGGTATCATAAGATGATCACAACGGTAATGAATAATTTCTTTTGGCTAGGTATGAAGAATGAGGTGGAAGAATATTTATCAAAGTGCTTGGAATGTATATAGGTAAAGGTTGAACATCACCACCTTATGGGGTTATTGAATCCACTACCTATGGTGGAATGGAAGTGGAAAATAATCGTTTTAGATTTCATTAAGGGATTAGTAAGAACCAAAAGTCAGCATGACTTCGTCATGGTCGTGGTAGATACCTTAAGTAAAGAAAACCATTTTACACTTGTACAATCCACCTATGGTATGAAAAAGATTGTGAATTTATTCATGAAGGATATTTTTTTATTACATAGAATACCCACACTACCTATGGTGGAATGGAAGTGGAAAATAATCGTTTTAGATTTCATTAAGGGATTAGTAAGAACCAAAAGTCAGCATGACTTCGTCATGGTCGTGGTAGATACCTTAAGTAAAGAAAACCATTTTACACTTGTACAATCCACCTATGGTATGAAAAAGATTGTGAATTTATTCATGAAGGATATTTTTTTATTACATAGAATACCCAAGATGACAGTGTCTGATAGAGATGCCAAATTCACCTCAAGCTTGTGGAAGGTGTTATTTGGGGGCATGAGAACTCAATAAATTTCAGCATGACATATCATCCTCAAATAGATGAAAAAACTAAAAGGACCGACCAGCTTTTAGAGGACATGTTGAGAATGTATGTGATGGACATACTAGCTAAATGGGAGGATTTCTACATTTAGCCATGTTTTCCTACAACAACAACTACAAAGAATCCATCAAAAGCAGTATGTTTGAAGCCATGATAATGGCAAAAAATAACATACACCTCTCAGATTGAGTCATCTGGAGGATAGGCTATTACTAGGACTGATGTCTTGTAGGAAATGGAGAAAATAGGAAGAAGAATCTGGAAAAACATTAAAATTGCACAAGATAGATAGAAAAGCTATGCATGTAGGAAAAGAACATACAAAGAATTCAAAGTTGGAGATCATGTTTATTTGAGGGTGAGGCTAAGGAAAAGAAAATTAAGAATGGGAACCTGTCCAAAAGTGACACCATATTTTTGTTGATAGTTTGAATTTTAGGACTGAATTAGACATGTAGATTGTCAATTAACATTACCCAGTCACATCAAAGTTCATAATGTTTTTCATGTATATTTACTTAAGAAATATGTACATGATAGTTGTCACATAATTGATTGGAAAATGATACAAATGGAACCCGAATGAGACTTCCTTGCAAAACCTCTTTGTATCCTATATTTGAAAGAGATTTGGCTTTGGAATTGAGCTATCGTTGGGGTTAAATTGCAATGGAAGCATTTTATTCCCAAAGAGGCTACATGGGAGCGGGAAGATGGAATCTAGAAAAACAACCTAGCATTGTTATAGAGTGAATAAGCTGGAGAAGTAAACATCGAGGAAGGTGTAAATCAAAATGGGGGGAATATGTAATATCCCTCTACTTCTGAAATAATTGTTTTTATTTTAGACTAAAATATTTTAGAGTAGATGGTGGAAACATCATAACTCCTATAAATGAACAAGATATAGTAAACTAATTATGAAATAAGTGAAATTTATTTTACAGATAATTGGGATAGAAAGCACTAGAATGAGACACTTGAGTAAGAGAAAATTACCAATCTCAATAATAGATAAAATTGAGATAAATGATTCATGGGAAATGGATGTTTCGAAAATTTGATGATTTAATGGAATGGAAAAAAACATCCATTAAATATTCTAGCTCGAGAAATATGTTAAACATATGGAAGTATAAAGTCTTCCATAAAAGCGGGATGCAGCTAATGAAAAAATCCATTATGGAAGAATAGTATAAAAATACCTCATGAGGAGAAGAAGAGGCTTATCTCCTCAAGAAATATGTCATTGGAAATCAATATTAGCTTGAGGGGAACTAGTGGTGTTAGAGTTGGTCTTGTCATTCCTCCATCAAAGAACAAAACTCTTTATGCATTTCATTTTAGGAGTCTCGTTCCATTCACCTGGATGCATTCTGCTAGGGGCATGCCATAATCTGACGGAAAAGGTCCTGTTAATCAGTTCCCCTCATGTCTGGCACCTGTTGGCTTAGGTCTTTTCATCAATGTTCACTAAAGTCCATGACAGTCAATGTTCGACCCTTTAATGGACAAGAGTCATTTTCAGTCATTAGGTCTAGGGATTAGTCAATTTGGTCTTCAAACATGACCAATAAAGCCATGCAGGCCAGAGGGAGGCCCTTACAAAGTTATGATTCAAAGAGTTTCATCGTCATGTTGACAGACTTCGACTATTCTTCAAAACTTTGTTTTGAAGAAAAGTCAAAAAGCGTGTCATTTGTGATAATTTTAAAAACAAATCGCGAGTTCATTTATTTAGGTTTTGTCATGGTTTCCTTGGCCAAACGCCATGTCATGCGACCCCTGCAAAAGTGCCAAAAAAATTCATCATTCTAGCTAAAAATTCAAAGGAAAAAGTGAAATTTAGTGTTGCATTAACTCAGTGAAAAGAGCCAAAATGAAACATTAGCTAAGTGGGTTTTGGAAGAAGAAAAAATTGAACCCATGACTTCAAAGTATTTATATAGAAGTTTCCACAAGCAAACAAATTCATTGTGCAAATCAAGGTCATAGAGAAACATTGCAAAGTCATTGAGAGAGCAAAACACGCATCTGGAGTGAGTTTGGAGTCATTTTCAGGAGCGCGGTGCACACACAGAGGGGCGCGATACACATAGAGGGCATGGCACCCAGAGTGCGACCCCACAGTAGTAAAAATACAAGGGTGCGGCCCATATACAGATCGCAGTGCACTGGGTTTGCCGCACGACGCACACCCACCAAGGCCCCAATTTATGCCAAATTGCATCAAGTCGCCTTTGAAACCCCTCAAATCGATAGGTAGGCTCTAAATCTTGATGGCTCATGTATGTTTGTGAAGGTTATGGTGGTTCATGGCTATTTATAGTTGCAAATTTGTTTTTTAAAATCAACCACTAGAAAATATCAAAGCCATTGTTGCTAGGGTTGCAAACTTGTGGTATTGATGCCAAGGCTCCTCTTTCACCTCTCATTTTTCCCCTTCTTCCCATTGTTCCCTTCCCCTCTATCCCATTTTTCCCCATTTTCCCTACCCTAAAATATTACCAAACCCCTATTCCCTATCCCCTCCTCTTATTTGTCAACATAACACCCCAATACCCTACCTTATAAAGATCCCCAAACCCTCCTACATATCCCTGAACAAAATTTCCCCCATAACCCCTATGCCATCATATTATTCCCCTTCCTAACACTCCCTTTTTCATTGGTCCCCTTGGTGGCAGATATCACAACAACACCTAGTTTCATACCATCATCAAAGGGCAGTCCAAGCACAATACACTTACAGTAGTCATGGCCTCTAAGCATTCATCGGAGTATGAGATGGAAAGCCAAAGTGATTCATCCTCAGAAGAACAGGCTCCCCGGAGACATCACAAAAGTGGCAAACATGTTAGGGATGAGCCAACCACCCTCACTGAATTGCAGGCTTCACCTCTTCCCATGTCATGTTTCCAGCATCTATCATGTTTCGAGTTTTGTCAAAGGGTGTCTAATGTTAGATTTCATCATGAGTTGGCCCGTCTTTTTGTGCTTCACCTACATGGAGGTCACTCTATCTTGGCCGGGGTCACCTTCACATTGACACTCGAAACTATCTCATTAGCAACCGGCATACCAAATGTTGGAGAACAGTGGCACAAGAAATAGAAGGTTGATAGGTAGCATTATGGGCCTTACATTAAGGCCAGTTTCTTGAGGCAGCTCCAAAGAGTCTTTCCATTCAGATACTTGAAAGATGAATATGCTCCACTCATGAAATTGATCATGAAGTATTTCAGCTATGAGGGGAGGTTCTCTCATCTGTATGCCTATCACATCAGGTTGCTCATGCACTTTACCAGGGTACGAATGATGAACATCCCATATTTCATTTGTAGGAACATAGAGAGGATGAACACCTTCATGTAGCACAAGACCCCTCAACAGCAAATTAACAGTGTTTATCACTTTGCTCTTATCCAGATTTTGGTGGATCATCAGTTGGGATTGTAGGGCATTACTTGGGATGAATTCATCTCCCATGACCTCTTCAGCACTTCACAGGTATTATCAAATGTTGAGCATGAGATAGGTGGTCCTTCTCATCAGTATGGGCACCACGAGAGCACTACTATGCCAGTATTCATCACCTATCAGAGAGGCAGTAGGCATTTGTTTGCAGCAACAAAGCGAGTGTTACTTCCACCCGGGGTGGAAGGGGCATCACTTCCGACATCGACAACACAGGTACAGGACAAGGGCAAGAGACCCATGCATGATGAGGGGTGATCAGGTGAGCAAGAGACTGACTTCATACTCATAAATGATGATGATGCAGATGTGGAGACTTCCAAACTTAGGAGGACCATCCAGGAGCAGAAAACGGAGATCCAAGACTTGTCACTCAATTTGGAGAGGGCCAAATGCATTATCAGGTATTTGGAGCAGAGGAACAAACAGCTTGAGGACCAGGATGAGATCATGGAGCTGCAAAATGTCCATGAGAATCACCAAGCTGCCCAACATAGTAGGACTGAGCTCACTCCATTGGAGCTCAAACCATTTGCAAAGGGTTGGCTTGTAATTTCTAGGAGATTGTGGGAGAGAAACTCAGTTCTTGATTGTATATTTTGGCAGAGGATTAACGAAAGGAAGTGGCTCTGTTTCATGAGATTCTTGTGGCGTGAGTGTAGCAAATGTGTTCTCTTTATGTTTCATATGTATTTCGTTATGTTTCATAGTTCATTCATATTCATTTCAGTGAAATTTTCGAAGTAAGATAAGGTAGAATTCATATTTATTGCTCTGCCTGTGGGAAAGTTTCACGCTGTGTGTTTTTCTTCTGTTGAAAAGGATTCATGTGTTTATGCCCTTTTCACCCTCCTAAACAATATTTGCATTCCCCATTACTTCAAATTTAATTGCTAGACTTTCCGCCTGTCTTGCCTCACGAAGTAATTTGTGCCTTTGTGTTAAATTCTCTGCTCATACTATCCGTCGGTCCCATACGATCCTAGAAACTCAGTCATTTATCAAAATTGCTTGTTGTATCCATATTTATTTACTAGCCTAAAATCAATATTGCACTACAAGTCATCTCAGACCATATTGTTTACTCTTCACTAAGCGTGACACGCAGGGAGCCCTCTCCTATTCTGGTAGGGCTAGCTACCAGACTGAGCGTGGTTTGTGGTTACCCTGAATTTTGCCTTCCTTTAGCCTAAGGCAGATTTAGGTGCTAACATAGTGGCGACTCCACTAGGGAATGAAATCATTCCTCTTACTTCTTCATGATTCTAAGCTTCCGGATGATAAGTTTATAATTTGATAGGCTGAGTGAGTTGGTTGTGTCCTTTGATTTTTCTTAATAGCACGCTGACTTCTAGAAGATATACCAGAGCTAATCTAGATCCAGATCCTCCGCACATCTACGAAAATCCCATGTTGATTCCAAGAATTCATCGTCAAGAGAGCCTTATAGCTCCTGTGTTCAAATCCCATTCATGCCCTAACATTTTTGAGTATCTTGAAGAGTTAGATTTTGATGAGCAGTTTGAAATATCATTGTTCGAGACCAAATCTGAATGGGCGGTTGACTATACTGTCCACAATCAACAATTTCTTGTAGACTTGGAGACGGAAAGGGCTAACTGGTCAATTGATAATTACATTGTAGCACAGCTTCAAACTCCAATTACTAGCCCCCTACAAACTGTGCACTCTCCTCCAACACCTCCAAGGCCAAATCCACCAAGTGATGGCTACTCGTTTTGCACCCCTTGTTCTGCCTCAAGTTTTAGATGATATGCCCAGAGATTATCAAAGTAAAATCTCGTTTTTTGATGGCACTCCTAACAACATTACTACTCAGCAACATGTGGAGAGGATGGCATATTTCTATGAACTTCATGAGATCGATGTAGAGAATGTGGCAATGGGACGCTTTGTATAGACATTTGCAGGTGAAGTGAGGAAAATGGTTCAGAGGTTTGCCGGTGTTAACACTCAGGTTGTTCCCTTTGACTCCCAAAGGAATAGCTGCCGAGGTAACCACTAACCAATCTTGTAGCTACAGGTCCTAGTCTACCTGTAACCAGAGAGGGCTCTCTCTTTATAGTTTTAGCTTTGTTTGATGAGTGTTTTAGACTAGTTATGATGCACTGTTTGTTTGAATTTGGTGGGTTGGTGATTTCCTTTAGAACTGAAATATAGACTTACAGGACTGTTTTTTCCATTGGGCAATGGAGTTGAGATATTTGTGCTCTAGAAAATGGATGTGTGGAGACAAAGTGTTGCTGCAGAGCAAGTTAGGCATGTGTTAAAACAATATATCAGATTTGTTGGTGAAAAGTGGAAAATTAGTAAGTGAAAGGCAATTAAGAATCTTACACTATGCTAATGAAGAAAACATGAAAGTAATGCTTAAGAGCAGTTAAGAATTATTAAACAGTATTCACCTTGTTTAGGATAAGTTTAAATATGAGCAATTAAGAATTCATATCTATGGCTAATTCAGCAGAAAACATATTTAGAAATAGAGATTGAGCATAGGGTGTTCGGACCAAATCCTAGACTATTCTTTTTCTCTATTTACCAAGATTACGAAAACATGAAACTATGGAATAAACAGGAAACACATACACAGTTAAGAGAAACTTATTGATTCCGCAAATGACACAGGAATTCTGCAACAACACAGAGCTTTACATATCCATCTTAAACAACATTGAAACCAGCAACCTCCATCAGCAATTTTATTATCAAAAAGTCTTCAGTATACATCAGAGCTCTTCAGAAAGAATTTTACTACAACCGACCCTCAATGCATTATCTGAGGGGATATATATACAAAAATAGGGTATAAAATATCTTAATGGAGAGTTATGGTGCAATAAATTGCACCACCAACTCTCTTACAAGAAGTAAATGACACATAAATGTAGCTATGAATGTTGAGATAGCCGACATTCCTTTATCAGACAGATTTGACCTTTGGCTGTGAAAAATAGGCGGTAGCAGTGCCTTAAATGCTGCGTTGATTTTAGCCTGATATTTGAGTGGATTGCTGAGTCACATGTATGCTTCTTGCTGTACCTGTATGCTAACCTGTCTACTGACCTGTATCCAAAAAAGGAAAACAAGCAAAGTGGAATTATCTAGGCAAAATTTCCAACATTGCTTGCCACCAATCAGCCGGGGGTAATTGATGTCTTCTCATCTTCACCACTGTCTCATCTGCCTCTGTGTGTCTATAAAAATTAGGAGGCACCTCAAATAGATGATTAATCTCATGCTCTATGAAGAATAGATTCTCCATCTTGTCATAGAGGGTCTGCCCAGAGGGAGGCCCTGTTTCTTGTGTGGAGCTGTTGGAGGCTGTGATCTGGTTTTCAACATAGCTGTTGACCCTTGTCATATACTGCTTATATGGCAGCAGCTGTACTGTACCAGTCACTATGCTTGGAAGTCATTTATCCTGCAAAACAACCATTTTGGCTCTGAATTCATCTATTTCTACCTTCATTTCCTGGCAGTTCCTCTCTAGTGTCTGGGTGAAATTCCTCAATGTTAGTACCTTTTTCGTAGTGAGGATTGTTACTGTCCTACTGGTTATTTGTAAAGCAGCCAGTTCTTCCCTAGTGCAGTTATTAAGGAAGTGAATCATTTTGGTGGCCTGCTCAGGCATTATTCCCAGGGTTGTCCTGGCTCTCTGAATCTCTATATGAGCTATTTCTATCAGCTCCAGCTGTTCAAAAATGGTTTGAATGGACTTCCATTGGTCCTGCATAGATTGGAAAATCTTGGCCCAAATAATCTTTTTTATTTCCGCTAGGGTGTTGCCTAGCATCAACTCTTTTTCTAGAGTTTTTACTTTGGCCTCCAAGGCCTTTATTTCCCTTTGTTTTTCTGCCACAGTCATTTTTGACTTGTCATAACTGGCCTCCAACTTGGCCAGTTTTTCCTTGGCAACATTTATTTCTGTGACCTAGTTCTCCAGCTCTTTGACAGCCTTCATTAATTCTTCCATGCTCAGGCTGGATTCTGCTGCTACTGTGGCTTCTATTGTTGCTCCAGTTGCTGATGTAGCTGTGTAGGTGCTGGAGTAGTAGGAGGAGCTGCTGTTACTTGTGTTGGAGGGGCAGATTAGAGGTTTGTTGAGGTCTATGGTGGCTGGGAGGCAGATTCCCCTTGCTTGTCATGTATAGCCTTTTCCAATTCTGCCTCCATCTGCAGTATCCTTTGGTTCATGACCAGGAGCAACTCCATAGCATTATCCACCTGTTTTTTTTGTAGAAGCTCTGCTGTGTAAGGATGGATAGTAGGAGGCAATTTTGCCTGCCTCCTCAATGCAGCTATATCATCCTCCTTTTTCTTTATAAGGGCTCTGACACCCTTTGGATCTTTTGGGTCATGTCCCAAATCAATAATTATATCCTCCAAAGTTTTTATTCTGTTATCTTTGGCGGAGGAGGACAGCCTCTCCAAATCGAGCTGTCTGTTTGTGTTTTTCAGTGATGTCCTTGAGCTGATGGCCAGCATTTCCCTGTCAGCAAGTGTTGACATACCCATCTCCCCAGGTGCTTGTGTAACTCAACTTGATCCATGGCTGTATGTCTTTGGCAAAGACCTCTAGATTAGTCTTGTAATAATCTGCTGTGGTCTTTGGGTTTGGGACCTTGGGCTTCAGATGAGTGAATATCATCTTTTCTTCTTTGAGGTCAAAGGCAGCCATTAATCTTTGCTTTTTGGCTGGGGTTGTGTTAAGGAACTGCTCATAGAGCTGCACTCTTAGCAGCTCATTTTGTGCTTTGATTTCCTTGAAACCCTATTTGACTGTGGATGGCTTTTTGCCCTGCTGTCTGGAGGAAGACACCTCCACGGTGTGCTGCTGAGCCTATTTTAGCGAAATGAGCTAGTGGCAGTCTGTTGGCTCATCTGTTTTTCCCTGCTTTGGCTTTCTGCCATCTCTTCACTTATGTCTCCTTCAGTCTCAGGGTCTATCCTCGGCCTCTTGGCCTCTGGTTGCTGTGATGACCCTATGGGAGGTGTGGTTTCTTCTCTGTCCCTCTTCTTCCCTCTCTCATCATTTAGAGGGGTCTGCAACACTGGGTTTTGAGTTTGTTCAGTTTGCAGGGGAGGGGCCTGTCCTGTTTGCTGGTCTTTTGAGGCACTAGGCTGCCCTGTTTCTATCTATTGATGTTCATCCATCTTCTGCTTTCCTTTTGTGGTGTTTGTTGTTGCTGGAGCCTGCTGGATGTCCTATGTTGTTGGGGCAGTAGAGGTACCTTCTCCTCCTTGGACTGTTCGCTTGGAGACCTATTGACAAGAGTCCAAGTCAAGAGTTTTTTCCAAGTCCTTTACATTTTGCTCCATTATTTCTTCCTGAGTCAATTCCTCTACTATTGATCCAGGCACCCATTCATCTTGATTAGCAAAATGTTGTACTTGAGGGAGTGGG
>APFE031290780.1:41801-99848 GCA_000404065.3 Pinus taeda
TCCATCTTGGGTAAGGGGTAATTATCTTTCAAGGATACTTGGTTGAGGTTTCTTAAATCAACACAGAGCCTTATCTCATCAGTCTTCTTTCTTGTGGGGACTAAATTTGAAATCCAATCAAAAAATCTAATCGGTGCTATAATCCCTGCTTTAAACATTTTTTGTACCTCTTGTTCCATTGCTAGGAGGAGCATAGGATTGATTCTCCTCAGTTTTTGTCTAAAGGGCTTCTGATTTGGCTTGAGTGGGATAGTGTGTTGCATTACAGAGGTGTCATAGGATTTTAGATCCTCATAACTCCATGCAAACACATCTTGAAACTCTTTAAAAAGGTCAATGTATTTAGGCTTTTGGTCAGGAGGTAATTCAGCAGATAGTTTTATGATTTTGGGTTGTTCAACCGTCCCAATGTTATGCTCTTCTATGGTAGTGTTCAGGGGCTGCAATTTTGGTTTATTGGGAACATCATTGGAGTAAAAAATGTCTTCCAAAGGGGCTAAGCCTATTGGAAGAAAATTATCCTTTAATTGTATCACCTCAGTTTCATAATCAGCTATATCCTCATATTTAGCTTGTTGGATTTCTTGTATGTTGTGTTTGTTGAAGATTGTAGGAATGTAGCATTTGATTAGCTGTTTTGGGTGATATTGCTTGGTTATTGTGTTTACCATGTATTTGTGGTTGATTTTCTATCTCAAGTATTTGTGATTGACTTGCTGTCTTAATGTCTATGTTTAGACCTGAAAACTCTTCCTGTAAAGTCAGAAAATTGTTTATTTGTATGTCATCATCAAACACCTGCCAGTCCTTAACATTGTTTGGGACAGATGGTCTGTGTTTTACTTTGGCTGTGAAATAATGATGGGGCTCAAAAGGCAGCTTACAGGTACTTGCAAATGTGGCTAAACTATGAGCATGAAGGTTCTGAGCCCTAGATATTTTGGTAATCTGGAATTCAGTGAAGGACTCTAGTAGCTCAGTGGTAGCAGACCTATAAGACCTCAGTATTTTGTCATTGGTAACAAAATTGCCTTTCACTTGTTGAATAACTAGGTCTGAGTCTCCTAGGATTGACACTTTCATGGCTTGTAGGGATTCTACTAACTTGAGGCCTAGTAGGAGAGCTTCATACTCAGCCATATTGTTAGTGCACCTGAAGTTTAGTCTATAAGCTCGGCCTTCTGCATGGCTGTTCTGTTTGTTATGCACCCATACTCCAGCCCCTGCCCCTAATTTGTTAACTGATCCATCAAATTCTAGGAACCATAGGACCTCCTGTTCTAGGGGGGGTTGAATAATATCTCTGTGGTCCGGACTTGTGAGTTGAAGTTTAGGTCCTTCATTTAGTTTGACTTCTAGGGCAGTCTTCCCATTTGGTGGGATCAACTTTGTTTTTAGAACAACAGTTTGATGATTAGACTCCTGATCTTGTTTAGGTGTCTTGGTTTCATCATCATTTGATTTGTCCTCTTGCACATTCTCCTCTTTTGACCCAACCAATGTTTCTATGTCAGGATTTCCTTCATTGATATGCTGATCTATTTTGACTGTCTGAAATTTTTCATTGTTTGTGTGATCTGTATTGTCATTGAACAAAATATATGAGTCTATGTCAGAATGGACAGCATATATGGGGAAGTTTTGAGGCTTCTCCTCAGTGCTGGCCATGTACTTCATGAGCGATTCTCTGTATAGTCTCTTAGGTTGACCAAAGACTGTGATTGTAGCATATGACATGTCCAATTGAAGGGACCCTTGAAGTTTAGCCCCCCATGATCTTGATAATAACATCCCATACTTGGGTGGGATATCAGCAACAACAACATCCATCAAGATTGTTTTATTTGGGTATTGGACCAGGGATACACATAAGTCTTTTATGAGACCTAGACATTTAACTTGGCTGGAATCAAATGAGAATAGATCCTTATATGGCCTAGTAATATCTAAATTCAGCCTTTCCATGACAGATTTTGGCATTAGGTTGTGAGAGGCACCTGAGTCAAACATTGCATTGTGTAATATCTTGTCCTGGATATGCAAGCTGACATAAAATGGTAATATCCCTGTGCCTGTTGTTTTCCCATCAATCTCTGGACCAAACAGTAATTCAAGGGTGTCATCCAACACATTTACATTGTCTTTGCTTTGAGTGAGTTAGAGGGACTTCTCAATTTGTTGTTTATAGATGTCATGTTTGGCTAGCTCTGTAAGAGGAATGGCTATTTTCGATTTTCCGATTTCAGCTTCCAAGTCAAAGGGCTTTTCAAATTGGGCCTTAGTGTTGTGGGTGACCACCTTTTCCTTGTTTGGCAGAGTTTCTTTTTGATCTTGGGGTTTGTGTTTTTCATTCGGCTCTTGAGGCCTTTTGCTTAGATTGGGAAGTATAGATGATGTAGCTTGTGGATTCTGTGTTTGTTCAGTAACTTCTTCAATAGTTACTTCCTTTGTGAGTGAATCAGTTGTATTCATTGGTTCTGTTACTATGGCAGTCTTGGGCTGCAGTCTCTCCTTGGTTTTTTCAAGCTGTGTTATGTTTACAGTCCTACTTCTTAGTTTGTATTGTTTATGGACTTCATAGACAGTTGTGTCATAGCCTTGTTTGAAATCAAATGATTCGCCTGACTTTGTTTGGAATTGTTTATTGTCTTCTTCTTCATGATCTTCTTGACTTAGGAAGACTTGGTGCTCATCATCAAGACCCATTAGGTGGATATGGGTATCATCCACTTGCTCCTCTGATGTGGATGTTTCAGCATAGTTTTCTCGAAATGGAGGTCTTATTTCTGGATCATTATTAGCCTTACCCACATTAGGGTTCTGATTCCTCCTAAAGTTTGGATTCTTGTTGGAGTTGTTTGGTGATGCTTCCCATGAAGACTTTCTTTCCACAGATTCTACCCTGTCACCCAACCTCTTCATACCCAAAATTATTGCATCTAATTTTTGGTCAAAGGCTGAGGGTTCCTCTTTAAAGGCAACTCTTTTTTCTAATGTATCCCTGTTCCTTTTAGCAATCAGGTTTGCCTCAACTGTGACAGCAACCTTTTGAGCTTCTTCAAGGGTTTGGGGGGCTCTTTCTTTTAGTTGGTAAGCCATATCAGGGTCAAATCCATCTGGGAATTTGTATAAGGCCAAATCAAGGGGAGGTCTCAGGTTTTGGGGTATTGCATTATATACATTATTAAACCTAGCACAGTATTCTAGAACTGTCTCTTGAGGACCTCTCTTAATCATGTCATATTCACCAAGTATATGTAGGGGATCCTTCTTTTTCTCCCATCTGTTTGTGAAGGATTGGTAGAGCTCATCAAGGGTTGTAATGGTATTTGCAGGGAGTGATTTGAACCAAGTTCGAACATCACCTGTTAAGCTTTGGACAAAGATTCTCATCCTCACACTCTCATCATCTATCTCATAGTTTTCAAAATGATCCTGCATTCTTTTAGCATGCTCAATAGCAGAGTAAGGGCCAGTGGAATCAAAATATGAGATTTTGGCTTGGTAATCCTGAGGTAGAGCCACAGGATTGGCAGGTAACTGCAGAGGTGCGTACCTCATAGCCATATTCACAAGATTTTGGGGGTTGACAAGGACAATTGGGATAAAAGGAATAGTGGGTACCACAAGGGTAACAGGTGTGGAAGGATTTAGAGTGTTGGTCAAGGGAATATGTGTGGGGGAAGAAGATGTGGATGGAGGGCTTTGAGATGTGGATGGAGAACTAGGGGAATTAGGGGTGGAACGGAACAGTACTTTGATTGGAGTGAAAATGGGGTTGGGGTGAACTGTCTCTGGACTAAGGTCAGCAAGATTATATGGCCCTTGCTGCTTCTTAATTAGTTTGGAGATTGTATTAGGATTTTCAAAGACAGTAGGAGGGTTTGGGTCAGGATTAGCCCTGGTGTACCGAAGGTTCTTCTTGGGAGCCAGCTTCCAAGCTAGTCCTTTCAAGTTATTGGAAAAGATTTGTATTGCAAGGACTGGACAGGAGTCTGAAAGCCTCTGTGTATCTGCAAATGAGTATAAAGGATATCTGAATCAGCTCTTCCTTGCGGCCGCAAATGTTGGTACAGGAACAACTTTGAAGGCTTCTTGATTGATATTCAAATTTTAAGTGTAATTTTCAGCAGACATACAATACTCTCTAGATCCTGAAGAGTTCCCCAGCGGAGTCGCCATTTATCTTAACACTCAGGTTGTTCCCTTTGACTCCTAAGGGAATAGCTGCCGAGGTAACCACTAACCAATCTTGTAGCTACAGGTCCTAGTCTACCTGTAACCAGAGAGGGCTCTCTCTTTATAGTTTTAGCTTTGTTTGATGAGTGTTTTAGACTAGTTATGATGCATTGTTTGTTTGAATTTGGTGGGTTGGTGATTTCCTTTAGAACTAAAATATAGACTTACAAAACTGTTTTTTCCATTGGGCAATGGAGTTGAGATATTTGTGCTCTAGAAAATGGATGTGTGGAGACAAAGTGTTGCTGCAGAGCAAGTTAGGCATGTGTTAAAACAATATATCAGATTTGTTGGTGAAAAGTGGAAAATTAGTAAGTGAAAGGCAATTAAGAATCTTCCACTATGCTAATGAAGAAAACATGAAAGTCATGCTTAAGAGCAGTTAAGAATTCTTAAACAGTATTCACCATGTTTAGGATAAGTTTAAATATGAGAAATTAAGAATTCATATCTATGGCTAATTCAGCAGAAAACATATTTAGAAATAGAGATTGAGCATAGGGTGTTCGGACCAAATCCTAGACTATTCTTTTTCTCTATTTACCAAGATTATGAAAACATGAAGCTATGGAATAAACAGAAAACACATACACAGTTAAGAGAAACTTATTGATTCAGCAAATGACACAGGAATTCTGCAACAACACAGAGCTTTACATATCCATCTTAAACAACATTGAAACCAGCAACCTCCATCAGCAATTTTATTATCAAAAAGTCTTCAGTATACATCAGAGCTCTTCAGAAAGAATTTTACTACAACCGACCCTCAATGCGTTATCTGAGGGGATATATATACAAAAATAGGGTATAAAATATCTTAGTGGAGAGTTATGGTGCAATAAATTGCACCACCAACTCTCTTACAAGAAGTAAATGACACATAAATGTAGCTTTGAATGTTGAGATAGCCGACATTCCTTTGTCAGACAGATTTGACCTTTAAGGAGTTTAGACTTCTGTGATCCATAATCTTGTTAAGAGAATAATTTCGGCAAAATCACATAAAAAATCTTTGGCTGTGAAAAATAGGCGGTAGCAGTGCTTTAAATGCTGCGTTGATTTTAGCCTGATATTTGAGTGGATTGCTGAGTCACCTATATGCTGCTTGTTGTACCTGTATGCTGACCTGTCTGCTGACCCGTATCCAAAAAAGGCAAACAAGCAAAGTGGAATTATCTAGGCAAAATTTCCAACATTGCTTGCCACCAATCAGCCGGGGGTAATTGATGTCTTCTCATCTTCACCATTGTCTCATCTTCCTCTGTGTGTCTATAAAAATTAGGAGGCACCTCAAATAGATGATTAATCTCACGCTCTATGAAGAATAGATTCTCCAGCTTGTCATAGAGGGTCTGCCCAGAGGGAGGCCCTGTTTCTTATGTGGAGCTACTGGAGGCTGTGATCTGGTTTTCAACATAGCTGTTGACCCTTGTCATATACTGCTTATATGGCAGCAGCTGTCCTGTACCAGTCACTAGGCTTGGAAGTCCTTTATCCTGCAAAACAGCCATTTTGGCTCTGAATTCATCTATTTCTACTTTCATTTCCTGGCACTTCCTCTCTAGTGTCTGGGTGAAATTCCTCAATGTTAGTACCTTTTTGGCAGTGAGGATTGTATCTGTCCTACTGGTTATTTGTAAAGCAGCCAGTTCTTCCCTAGTGCAGTTATTAAGGAAGTGAATCATTTTGGTGGCCTGCTCAAGCATTATTCCCAGGGCTATCCTGGCTCTCTGAATCTCTATATGAGCTATTTCTATCAGCTCCACCTGTTCAAAAATGGCTTGAATGGACCTCCATTGGTCTTGCATAGATTGGCAAATCTTAGCCCAAATAATCTTTTTTATTTCCGCTAGGGTGTTGCCTAGCATCAACTCTTTTTCTAGAGTTTTTACTTTGGCCTCCAAGGCCTTTATTTCCCTTTGTTTTTCTGCCACAGTCATTTTTGACTTGTCATAACTGGCCTCCAGCTTGGCCAGTTTTTACTTGGCAACATTTATTTCTTTGACCTGGTTCTCCAGCTCTTTGACAACCTTCATTGATTCTTCCATGCTCAGGCTAGATTCTGCTGCTGCTGTGGCTTCTATTGTTGCTCCAGTGGCTGATGTAGCTGTGGTAGGTGCTGGAGCAGTAGGAGGAGCTGCTGTTACTTGTGCTGGAGGGGCAGATTGGAGGTTTGTTGAGGTCTGTTGTGGCTGGGAGGCAGATTTCCCTTGCTTGTCATGTATAGCCTTTTCCAATTCTGCCTCCATCTGCAGTATCCTTTGGTTCATGACCAAGAGCAACTCCATAGCATTATCCACCTGTTTTTCTTGTACAAGCTCTGCTGTGTAAGGATGGATAGTAGGAGGCAATTTTGCCTGCCTCCTCAATGCAGCTATATCATCCTCCTTTTTCTTTATAAGGGCTCTGACACCCTTTGGATCGTTTGGGTCATGCCCCAAATCAATAATTATATCCTCCAAAGTTTTTATTCTGTTATCTTTGGCGGAGGAGGACAACCTCTCCAAATCGAGCTGTAAGTTTGTGTTTTTCAGTGATTCCTTTAGCTGATGGGCCAGCATTTCCCTTTCAGTAAGTGTTGCATACACCATCTCCCTAGTTTGCTTGTGTAGCTCAATTTGATCCATGGGGTGTATGTCTTTGGCAAAGACCTCTAGATTAGTCTTGTAATAATCTGCTGTGGTCTTTGGGGTTAGGGACCTTGGGCTTCAGATGAGTGAATATCATCTTTTCTTGTTTGAGGTCAAAGGCAGCCATTAATCTTTTCTTTTTGGCTGGGGTTGTGTTAAGGAACTGCTCATAGAGTTGCACTCTTAGCAGCTCATTTTGTGCTTTGATTTCCTTGAAACGCTCTTTGACTGTGGCTGGCTTTTTGCCCTGCTGTCTGGAGGAAGACACCTCCACGGTGTGCTGTTGAGCCTGTTCTAGCTGAAATGAGCTAGTGGCAGTCTGTTGGCTCGTATGTTTTTCCCTGCTTTGGCTTTCTGCCAGCTCTTCACTTATGTCTCCTTCAGTTTCAGGGTCTATCCTCGGCCTCTTGGCCTCTGGTTGCTGTGATGACCCTGTGGGAGGTGTGTTTTCTTCTCTGTCCCTCTTCTTCCCTCTCTCATCATTTAGAGGGGTCTGCAACACTGGGTTTTGAGTTTGTTCAGTTTGCAGGGGAGGGGCCTGTCCTGTTTGCTGGTCTTTTGAGGCACTAGGCTGCCCTGTTTCTGTCTGCTGATGTTCATCCATCTTCTCCTTTCCTTTTGTGGTGTTTGTTGTTGCTGGAGCCTGCTGGATGTCCTGTGTTGTTGGGGCAGTAGAGGTACCTTCTCTTGCTTGGACTGTTTGCTTGGAGACCTGTTGACAAGAGTCCAAGTCAAGAGTTTTTTCCAAGTCCTTTACATTTTGCTCGATTATTTCTTCCTGAGTCAATTCCTCTACTATTGATCTAGGCACCCATTCATCCTGATTAGCAAAATGTTGTACTTGAGGGAGTGGGGCATGTTTATAGGCTAGTAGCCTATATTTAACCCTCCTTTCACTGATGAAACCTTCAGGGTCATAAGGGACCCACCAGAAACTTCTCTTAAGTTTGAGATGCTGTCCTAGTATTTGGTCAGCTTCTTGCCAACCATCTTTTTTGTTCAATGTAAATGGGCCTAAGTGATCTCTAAATTTCAGGTTGGCCTTCTTCTGGGCACTATGAAAGTGTGTTAGGTCGGAGTTTATAAGCTGCCTATAATACTCCAGAGCAAATAGCCTCATAGGGACATACTTTGGGAGCCTGTAGGGAAAGAGCTCACAGCCATAAATTCTGATGACAGAGTGGTTTTGGTACAAGTACCAATCACCAATTTTGTAGCTTCTGGATAGCTGCAAAATCTTCTGCATATCCTTGGATAGTCTGATAGGAGGAGTCCTCTTTAAGAGGTAGATGACTGGATATACAAATTGATCAATGAACTCACAGTATGAGTAGGGGGAATTCTGGACTTGGTGGAAGACTGAAGACCAGAAAATCACAGACCTTCTCTCACCCTGTGAGTCTAGCTTCTTGATTGAGCATTGGAAGCTATCTGTCTGGTAGTACAAGAATAAGTGGTAGATGTATGAGGAATATTTGAATATTGCCTCCCTGTCCAGCCTAGTCAACTGATCATGTATCTTGATGGCAATGTACTTGGGGGCTTCATAAGGCTGTATGCAGAGAGCATGACTAGCACAGTTATATCAACATGTTTGTTTGTGGTGAACCCCAGTACAGAGGTCAACATGTGTATCAATAGCTTACCAACTTCGTTGAAATCTTCATATGAGAAAGGAGGTGGCCCAGAGGGCTGGCAGTCTGCCTTCATGAATTTCCTGGCTATGGCATCAATGTCTGAATCAGAAAGTCTAGAGCCCACATCCAGCAAATAGTCCATGGAGAAGGGGTATAGCAACTGAGTCTACTTGTAGTTGAGCATCTGGTTGATGGAGTCTGGAGTTATATAGAAGAGGATGCTCCCAGATGGAGACTTCACAGCCCTGAGTTTCTGGTCATAGTTCTCTGCACACAGATGGATGATTTCTGGGAAAGTGTTGATAGAAGGCAGAAAGTAAGTGGGCAGATTAGACTGCCAGACCCCACACAGGTCACTGTTGTCCAAGTGACTGTTTCTCAATTGACAATATGTCTGCAAATGATTTCTCTCTGCCACAAAATCTGTGATGAGAGCATCATCGTCCACCAAAGGTATAGCCTCTAGCTCCCTGTTGGGTGGATTTATGGGCAAAACATCCAGAGTAGCTGAAGTTGCCATTGTCTTGGTCTTTGCTGGTTGTTTTACTGTGTTCCAAGCTTGGTGTGAGTTCTGAGGAATGGTCTACTGCTCTCTGTTTGCAGTGAGCAGTTTTGGTAGTTCAAGGGGGCTGTCACATGCTTATTTAATCTGTGGGGCACTCTGTTTTGAGGAAGCAGAGTGTTTTGTAGCTGGCTAGCTGATCACTTGCAGAGAATTTGCTTATCAGAGGTGAGGGAAATTGACAATTTAGTTCTTCTAGCTTGTGGCTTGGCCTTCTAGCTGCTCTTTTGTGAAAACTAGGCAGATTTTTACCGCGGGTGACGGGCTTCCCTGGAATTTCTTTTGTGCAGGGATTATAGGGGTTTCTTTGGTAGTTTTCTGAGGTGAATTTCAACAATGTGGGTTCTTAAATTAAGTTGTATTGAGCAGGAAACAGGATTTGTATGGAGAACAGTGGACAAGAGGGTGCCTGTGGCAAAATACCTGGTTTAATGGCGTACGGGGGTTTGCAGCGGTCGAACTGGTTGAATTGTATGTGGTTGAGTCGACAATGGGGGCGGCAACAATTCTAGCGGATCACTTTTGCTTTTTAACCGTTGGAAATTTAATTTCGCCTTCAGCGGAGCTCCGGGTTGTTTTGCAGAAAATGATAAAAAATAATCGTTTTTACGCCTTTTTATGCATCTCGGGTGAATTGGCGCACTTTTGTGATGACGTCATGCTGACGTCATCATGGGGCTAGGTACGGAGGAGGTGACGTGGCAGGTGACGTGGCAGGTGACGTGGGCGCCCAGGTGTCATTGACACGGTGGCAGGGTGGACAGGGCGATGCGCGGGGTAGGGGTTACGTGGAGGCACGACAGCGGAAAAGTGGGGTGACATCACGCTGACGGAGGCATGACATCAGCGTGAGGGCTAGGGCGGTAAGCGGTCTCCTTGACAGGTCCTTAGGCGGTAAGTGGTTTGGAGGGGGGGGGGGGGGGGGGCAGCGAACAACCCCAGCGCCCGACGCGTGGCGGGGGTATGGCGGCAATACCGCCCATCCCCCGGACGCAAAAGGTCAGGCAGTTTGGTTGGCGGATCGACCGCCCACCGTAGGATGGCGGGGCGGGAGATCTGACGGCTGGCGGCGATCGAGATATGCCGGCGCTTTAAACAACAGGGGACCCGCCCATTCATTATAATAATCGTTTAATAAATGGGCACGGGGGGGTTTATAACCATAGGTTTTGGGTTTTTCAGGTTTATTTAATCGCGCATTTATCAAAAGTTTATTATTTCAAACTTTATAACAAAGGGTATAGGGCGGATAAAGGGGAAAAAGGGTTATTAAGGGCGGGAAGGTGATTTTGCCTTTTTAACCATAGTTTTTCTTGAATCCATGGTTGTTTAGGAGGGCTTAGGGCTAATGCTAACCCTTGAGGGGTTAATATTTCCCAAGGAAGGGATTTAGCTGCAGCACTGGGGGGAGGGGGAAATTAGGGAGCTATAACATAGGTTAGTGATTAATATATTTTGTGAGGTGAGTGAGAGGGTGAAACCAAGTAAAATGGAACTTGACTTAGGGTATTGAGGATAGATGAGAATGATGCAAAAAGGATGTTTTTACACAAGAAATGTGACTTCTTTTCATGCTTGAACTCCATGGTTTGACCAAGTGGTTTGTGATGTAAAGGAGTGGAACTGGAGACCTGAGCAGATCTCAAGGCCCCTGGGGATGTTAGTAAGAAATGACTGGGGAAGTTAGTCATGCTTCCAGTGCTTGTCCTCCATTTTTTTTCTTTGATGTTCACACCCTGAGTGGCATAAGCTTTTTTCACTTAATAGGCCAATTGGTGATGGCCCTCCATTTCTGCAACTTCATCTACCTACCCCCCTACTTGCCTAGCATTTTTTGTTTCTTCTTGGAGGGTGCACTTAGACTTGCAGACCCTTTATGTGCCTTTTCTTTTCCATTGGCTTTTTCATTTGATGTCCTATCTAGTACTAGCCTTATTTCTTCCAAGGCCCCAGATTAAGCAGTTGGGAACCTTAGTTTCTCTACCTAACTATTGATCTGCCAAGATTAAACAGTTTGGACAGATTTCTTTCTCTATTCTATAACAAAAATTGAAACATGGCATGATCCAGATTAGGCTGTTGGACCATCCATCAAAATTTTAATAGACATGAAGGCATGTACACACCTTGCCTTCCTTGGAAATATGGGATCTTTGAATCAGCAAAGTAGAACATATTTGGCATTTGAACTTGCCAATCATGAAATATGAAACCTATTGGTATAGGTATCCAACAGCCGGCCGCAGGTATCGCTACCTTGGCCGACCTACAAAGACATTTTTTAAACCGCTGGGAAGTGAAAAATAATCCTCTTCAAATTCTGGCTGAATATGAGCAAATCAAACGAAACGCTGGTGAGTCAGTCCAAGACTACTGCATTAGATTCAATTCTGTTGATAATGAAATTCTCGATCATCTAAGGCCACCTGTGGGGCTATCCATGGTGAGGTTCCCGGATGGTTTTTATGCTGACATGGCTTATCAATTAAGAGAGAGAGAACTGGCCACAATGGAAGACATGCAGAAGATAGCAGTCAGCATTGAAGCAAATCTACTGACCAAGAGGGCTAGAGCAAAGGCAGAAAAGAAAGTCACCGTAAAGGAAGAATCTTCCTCGGTAGATCAACTACTCCAGAAGGTAGAGCAGATGCTTGAAAGGGTGAAACTTGATAAACCTGAGCCACAAGTTAGAAATCCTAACTTTCGTGGTCAACAACAACCATAATATAGAATAAGACAGAGAGATCAGCGAGCCCAAGAGCAGACAGGACAGTAGCCAGTACAGCCACCTTTGCAGCAAAATTTTTTGCATGGACCGGAATCAGATGAGGACGAGAATATAATAGGTGAAGAAAACCACCTCTTTACTCCTGATGATTTGCCTATTTATCTCACTAAGGATGAGGAGTATGTAGAAAGCTCGGTTGTACACAAAGATGTAGATTTCATTCTAGCAAATGATAGCGTCTTGGAGGAGGAATCAAATGAGTAACAAAGAGGCTATATGAATGCTATGCCCACCCAGCAGCAGTGATATTCACTTAGAAACAAAGATGTGCCGGTCAAACCAATTCAGAAAAGAAAGGATGGTGAGACATCAAAGAATGATTCATCTGTTACATAAAGGAAAGGAAAGGAGGCGGTTTATCCGGATAGCAGCAAATCACCATCAATAGAAAAATCAAATCAGTTAATGGCATCGAAAGAAGAGGAAAGGAAAGAAATCTGAGTCAAAGGGGTAGAGAAGATTCCCGCTTTTAATTTAGAGAATGAAATTTCTAAATTAAAAGTATCCATTCCCTTGACTGAAATAATGAGGAACAACAGTTATAGAGGGCAAGTATCTAAAATGTTGAATTTGGACCCAATGTCCGACATGGTAAATGTGGAAGATGATCAACCTGAAATGATTTTTGGGCCAGCATTGAATGGTGAGTCTCCTGATAGTGATGTGCCACCTTTTTATATTATTTTAAGATTGCATGATTGTGTGTTACATAACGCCATGTTCGATTCGAGAGCTTCTCACAATCTCATGCCCAAGGCTATCATGGATAAGCTAGGTCTGGACATCACCTGGCAATATTGTGATCTCTATTCGTTTGATTCCAGCAGAGTAAGATGTATAGGGCTCATCAAAGACTTGGTTGTGAGTCTGGATCAACTCCCAATGAAGAATGTTTTGATGGATGTTGTTGTAGCAGATATTCCTCCTAGGTTTGGCATGCTTCTTTCCAGGTCTTGGGTAGCGATATTGAAAGGGACACTGCAACTAGATTTCTCCTATGCAACGATTCTGGTGTTTGGCCAAATGAGGAAACTGTATCGGGAACAAAAAATGAAATACATGATCACAAGCAAGGAGAAATCAATAAATGATCTGATTAATTATGTACTACAGATTTAGAGTCTTTTGTTTCGTATTCTGATAGTTTCAATGATATCGATAGTTAGTTAGTAGAAGCAGATGATATTCCGGAAATAACAGAAAATTTCAGAGGAGTTTTAACGAAAGAAGGACAAGAACAACAGAACACCGTTGAGCGATCAGCTGAAAGTAATGGACAGCAAGCAGACAAGGCACAACAAATAGATTTTCAACACTTGTAAGAGGAGGAAGAAGGTTTTTGGACCATGGATTTCGATGGAGTAGTGGGAAATGATGGCATTGGAATTGGAATTTGGGTACGCAGTCCTCTCTCTGCCCCGAACAAAGTGCCTAGTAATGTGCGGGTATGCTCTTACAGGTTAGCCTTTGATTGTTCAAATAATGAAGCTGAGTATGAAGCTCTGATTGTCGGTCTAAATTTTCTAGGAAAGCTGAATGCTAAGAGGATTTCGGTATATGGCGACTCTGAATTGGTGATTAAGCAGGTCAGAGGAAAATATCAAGCAGAGCATCCTCGGATGAGGGCTTACTGTAATGCAGTTCTAGACATCCTAAAATTATTTTCAGAATATACCTTGACATGTGTGCCTCGTATACAAAATAGTATTGATGATGCTCTTGCTAAGGCAGCAGGTAGTTTGAAGATCCCAATGAACTCTAGCAATAAATTCGAAATACATGTCAAGCATTGTCCAACCATTCCAGACAATCAGAGATATTGGCAATTTTTCCAAGATGATGAGGAGATTGATGATTTTCTGCAAAACAAAGGTAAGTTCAATGAAACCTCAATTGATGTAGAAAATGACGATGGTAAAGGTAATGGTATAGATGATGTGCAGATCAATGAAATGGACGTGTTACAACTGAAGAATAACGATATTCCTAAAGTCTTGATACCTTTAGAAGAACTCTTTGATCAGGATGATGTAGCCCGCAAACCAACATTGTAGCCAACGGAGAAGGGTGTGGAAGAAGTCAATGTCGGAACAGCTGCTAATCCTAAATTGGTAAAACTATCTAAAGCATTGCCACCAAAAATAAAGGACAAATATATCAGTTTGTTGTCTTCATTTGCAGATGTGTTTGCTTGGGACTATTCTGACTTAAAGACATATGATACCAATATAATTGAGCACACTATACCCATCAAGCCCAATCAGAAACCATTCAGAAAGAAGTTGAGAAGGCTAAATCCAAAGTTGCTGACATCTATTGAAAAGGAGATAAATAGGTTGTAGAAATCAGGAATCATTGTTCCCATCAGATTTTCAGATTGGATCTCTAATTTGGTGCCCGTACGAAAGAAGACAGGTGAGATTCGCTTGTGCATTGATTTTAGAAATCTCAATAAAGTTTCGTTGAAAGATAATTATCCACTACCCAAAATGGACCATATACTTCAGCGAGTAGTGGGAGCATCTCGTATGTCACTACTTGATGGTTATTCTAGATATAACCAAGTTTCTGTCCATGAAGATGACCGAGACAAGACAGCGTTCACCACTCCATGGGGAACTTTTCATTACACTAAAATGCCTTTCAATTTGAAGAACGCAGGTGCCACATTTCAGCGTGCAATGGACTTGGCTTTCGCAAATGAGAAGGATGTCTTTTTGGTTGTGTACCTTGATGATTTGACGGTGTTTTCCAAATCTTATGAAGAACATATGTACCATCTAAAAATTGTATTTCAAAAGTGCAGAAAATACGGCTTGTCGCTGAATCCAAAAAAGAGCTTCTTCTCCATGGAGGAAGGCAAACTTCTCAGGCACATTATTTCAAAATATGGCATTCTTATTGACCCAGAATGTGTACAAGTGATTCAACAAATCGATCTGCCCCAGAATAATAAAGAGATTCAATCTTTCAATGGTAAGATGAATTTTCTACACCGCTTTATAACTAACCTTGTTGAGCACCTAAGAGAGATTACAAAAATTCTTAAGAAGGACAACCAAGTGAAATGGACGGAGGAAGTTGTAAAATCTTTCAATTTAGTCAAATTGGCTCTTTCTTCAGCTCCAGTGCTAGTCAGCCTGGACTATACTCAGGATTTCATATTGTTTTCATTTGCTTCGGAGCACACTATGGCAGCTGCATTATTGCAGAAAAGAGATGATCGTGAAAGACCCATTGCATTCTTTAGCAGAGCTATAAGAGATGCTGCCTTAAAATACAACATCATTGAGAAGCAAGCCCTTGTACTTGTGAAAGCATTGAAAGATTTTCGGGTATATATTCTACATTCTCATATTTTTGCCTATGTTCCTAACGCTATTGTCAAAGATGTTTTAGTCCAGACTGATCCGGAAGGAAGACGAGGCAAATGGATTGCAGCGTTGTTGGAATATGATGTGGAAATAAATCCCACAAAGCTTGTTAAAGGACAGGGATTGGCAAAGTTAATGGCCAAATCAAACTTGCATGCCTTGGACATAAATCTAATCGCTGCTATGTCTGATGAGAATGAGGAAGGATCATCAATTTAGGTATCTGAAATGTTTGCTCTTTCTCCGTGGTATTCAGATATCATATATGTGCTTAAAAATTTGTCACCACCACCTGACATGACTAGAAACAAAGCGAGAACACTCAAATTGAAGGCTGCCAAGTTTTGCGTTCTAAATTTTGCACTGTATTGCAAAGATCCCGATGTTGTTCTGTTAAATTGCTTGGTGGAAAGGGAAGCAAAGAAGGTCATGGAGGACTGCCACCAAGGAGACTATGGTGGTCACCTTTTTTTGAAATAAATAGCAAATAAAATTCTGAGAGCGGGATACTATTGGCCGACATTGTTTGCTGATGTATATAAGATGGTCAAGAGCTGTCATATGTGTTATATTTTCGAAGGAAGGCAGAAGTTACAACCTTTACCACTTAAGCATATTAAGGTGAGTGCCCCTTTTTAGCAATGGGGGTTGGATTTCATTGGTGAAATTCATCCCGCTTCTTCCAATCAGCACAAATGGATCCTCACAGTGACAGATTATTTCAAAAAATGGATCGGGGCAATTCCCACCAGACAAGCTACAGATGCGGTAATAATTTCATTCCTTGAAAATAACATCTTGTCTCGCTTTGGTTGCCCGAATAAGTTAATCAATGATAACGCAGCAACTTTCAAATCGAAAATGATGGTAGAGTTTTGTCATAAATATCACATCATCTTGGGTCACTCAACTGACTATCATCTGCAAGGCAATGGATTGGTAGAGTCTTTGAATAAATCATTGGTCAACATCATCAAGAAGCTGCTGGAAATAAAAAAGAAGAGCTGGCATAGGAGGTTGGTGAATGTACTTTGGGCAGATCGGGTCAGTCAAAAGAAATCCATTGGTATGTCACCTTTTGAGCTTGTTTATGGAGTTGATACAGTGTTTCCTACCTCTCTCGCAACCCCAGTAGTCAAACTTCTTCAGGAGGCCGGCAGTGAAGACAATCCTATGCAAAGAAGGTTGAATCAAACGGTCCACTTGTAGCAGACCAGAGAAGAAGTCTTCCAGAACACATCCAAGTTGCATGAGAAGATTAAGAAAATTTATGACAGAAAAGAAATGGCAAACAAATTTCAGTTGGATGATGTGGTGCTGAAGTGCGATGCAAGGAATGAGGAAAAAGGTAAGCATGACAAGTTCAAGAATCTCTGGAAAGGTCCCTTCAAGATTGCAGCATATCGGGGTCACAATGCCTTTCCTCTGAAGTAAATGAATGGGGAAGATTGTCCAGGAGGGCCGATCAATGGTCGGGTGCTCAAGCGGTACCATTTCTGAGTTATTAATGTTGCTTCTACTGTCATTGTAAATACCAGTTTTATTTCAGTTTGGTTTGAGTTTGTCAAGTTAGTCTTCAAGTCATTTCAATGTCAAGCTTGAGTCAATTTTTTGGTCATTTTAGTTTCATAAATGAGTTAGAGTCTTGTATTGATTGTCGAAATAATGACTCCATAGCCCAATGAACGAAGGCACTATCTAGCTCTTCCAGAGATCTGTTGTTCTTGGCACCTCCAAGGAGCTACCATTCCCCATTGGAGCCAATGTTAGAGTCAGTATTGTCAGTCCTCTGTCAGAGATCAAAACTCTTTCTGCATTTCATTTTAGGAGTCCCGCTCCATTCGCCCAGCTTAATTCCACTAGGGGCATGCCATAATCTGATAGAAAAGGTCTTGTTAGTTAGTTCCCCTCATGTCTGGCACCTGCTAGCTTAGGTCTTTTCATCAATGTTAAGTAAAGTCCTTGACAGTCAATGTTTGATCCTTTAATGGACAAGAGTCATTTTCAGTCATTAGGTCTAGGGATTAGTCAATTTGGTCTTCAAACATGACCAATAAAACCATGGAGGCCAGAGGGAGGCCCTTACAAAGTTATGATTCAAAGAGTTTCATCGTCATGTTGACAGACTTCGACTGTTCTTCGAAACTATGTTTTGAAGAAAAGTCCAACAGTGTGTCATTTGTGATAATTTTCAAAAACAATCGCCAGTTGATTTCTTCAGGTACAGTCCTGGTTTCCTTGGCCAAACGCCATGTCATGCGACCCTTGCAAAAGTGCCAAAAAATTTCATCATTCTAGCTAAAAATTCAAAGGAAAAAGTGAAATTCAGTGTTGCATTAACTCAGTGAAAAGAGCCAAAATGAAACATTAGCAAAGTGGGTTTTTGAAGAAGAAAAAATTCAACCCATGACTTCAAGGTATTTATATAGAAGTTTCCACAAGAAAACAAATTCATTGTGCAAATCAAGGTCATAGAGAACATTGCAAAGTCATTGAGAGAGCAAAGCACGCATTTGGAGTGAGTTTGGAGTCATTTTCAGGAGTGCGGCACACACACAGAGGGGCGCGGCGCACATAGAGGGCGCGGTGCACAGAGCACAACCCCACAGTAGTAAAAATACAAGGGCGCGGTGTATATACAGAGCACGGTGCACTGGGTTTGCCATGCGGCACACACCCACCAAGGCCCGAATTTGTGCCAAATTGCATTAAGTTGCCTTTGAAACCCCTCAGATCAAGAGGTAGGCTCTAAATTTTGATGGCTCATGTATTTTTGTGAAGGTTATGGTGGTTCATGGCTATATATAGTTGCAACAAAAATTCATAAAACCAACCACTAGAAAATATCAAAGCCATTGTTGCTAGGGTTGCAAACTTGTGGTATTGATGCCAAGGCTCCTCTTTCACCTCTCATTTTTCCCCTTATTCGCCTTGTTCCCTTCCCCTCTATCCCATTTTCCCCCATTTTCCCTACCCTAAAATATTACCAAAGCCCTATTCCCTATCCCCTCCTCTTATTTGTCAACATAACACCCCAAAACCCTACCTTATAAAGATCCCCAAACCCTCCTACATATCCCTGAACAAAATTTCCCCCATAACCCCTATCCCATCATATGATTCCCCTTCCTAACACTTCCTTTTTCATTGTTCCCCTTGATGGCAGATATCACAACAACACCTAGTTTCATACCATCATCAAAGGGCAGTCCAAGCACAGTACACATACAACAGTCATGGCCTCTGAGCATTCATCGGAGTATGAGATGGAAGCCCAAAGTGATTCATCCTCAGAAGAACAGGCTCCCCAGAGACATCACAAAAGTGGCAAACATGTTAGGGATGAGCCAACCACCCTCACTGAATTGCAGGCTGCCCTCATTCCATGTCATGTTTCCAGCATCTACCATGTTTCGAGTTTTGTCAAAGGGTGGCTAATGTTAGAGTTCATCATGAGTTGGTGCGTCTTTTTGTGCTTCACCTACATGGAGGTCACTCTATCTTGGCCATGGTCACCTTCACATTGACACCCGAAACTATCTCATTAGCAACCGGCATACCAATTCTTGGAGAACAGTGGCACAAGAAACAGAAGGTTGATAGGCAGCATTATGAGCCTTACATTAAGGCCAGTTTCTTGAGGCAGCTCCAAAGATTCTTTCCATTCAGATACTTGAAAGATGAATATGCTCCACTGATGAAATTGATCATGAAGTATTTCAGTTGTGAGGGGAGGTTCTCTCGTCTGTACGCCTATCACATCAGGTTGCTCATGCACTTTGCGAGGGTACGTATGATGGAAATCCCATATTTCATTTGCAGGAACATAGAGAGGATGAACACCTTCATGCAACACAAGACCCCTCAGCAACAACTTAACAATGTTTATCACTTTGCTCTTATCCAGATTTTGGTGGATCATCAGCTGGGATTGTAGGGCATTACTTGGGATGAATTCATCTCCCGTGACCTGTTCAGCACTTTACAGGTATTATCGGAGGTTTAGCATGAGATAGGTGTTCCTTCTCCTCAGTATGAGTGCCACGAGACCACTACTGTGCCAGTATTCATCACCTATCAGAGAGGCAGTAGGCATTTGTTTGCAGCAGCAAAGTGAGTGTTATCTCCACCTAGGGTGGAAGGGGCCTCACTTCCGACATCAACAATACAGGTATAGGACAAGGGCCAGAGGCCCATGCATGACGAGGGGCCATCAGGTGAGCAAGAGACCAACTTCATCCTCATTCATGATGATGATGCAGATGTGGAGAGTGCCAAACTTGGGAGGACCATCCAAGAGCAGAAAACGAAGATCCAAGACTTGTCACTCAATTTGGAGAGGGCCAGATGGATTATCAAGTATTTGGAGCAGAGGAACAAACAGCTTGAGGACTAGCATGAGATCATGGAGCTACAAAACGTCCGTGAGAATTGCAAAGCTGCCCAACATAGGAGGATTGAGCTCACTCCATTGGAGCAAGAGATTAATAATGACCGAGAGTATTGGCTCGAGCACATCAACATCCACCTTGAGAGACTGCTAGAGAAGGTTGACAGGGGCAGAACCATACTGAGGCAGATTGTTTATCATTACAGGGCATGGAACATGAGTTCAAAGCCTTGGATAAGGAGTTTGAAGGAAAAATTGAGCAAAGCGACAAAGAGGCAAAAGAGGAAAAAAGAGCAAGATCAGCTTCAAATCTTGGTTGAAGCCTCTGTGGCCTAGCACAGCACATCATAGAGGATCTCCAGCCCACATTTCAAGAAATTTGGGGCAATTTTGTTCATATGACAAATTTTTGGTCACAACACAGCTTTTTTCTCCCTGTGTGTCGTGCCACTGGCGTGACGCTTAGGATTGGGAGCTCCAAATCACAAATGGCTTGCATTTTTGGATTTAGCATGAAAAATCATGCCTGCTGGTGCATGGAAAATAAATTTGGGCATGAATTGACTCCCCAGGAGGTCAAAAAAACTCAAACAATGACCTCTCTGCCCCTATTGTGACACACGGGAAGCAGTCTTGGGAGAATGAAGTTTTGGAGGTCAAATGAGCACCAAATTTAGAAATTCCACTTGGGTTGGAAAGTAGACAGGCCAGGATTTCAAACAAGCACTTTTGGGCACAATTTGCACTTCTGCAGGTACCTCAAATCAGCCTCCAAAGTGGCATAGTGCATATAGATTTGGCCACAGCGCATATAGAGAAAAAGGCCAAATCACTTCTGCTTCGCGACATTTCGATTCACAACTTTCTCCAAGTGGGCCCACTCATTTACAATACACTTTTTTCAACACCTAAGGCAAATTTTAAAGTATTTTCACTCCAGGTTGGCTTCTATCCAAGTGGAAAAGGAAGGCAAGCAGTCACCCAAGCCATTTGTCATTTTTGTAATGCTGCACCTGTAACTAATGGTTGGCTTTCCACTTCCACTTTATAATGATTCGAAAAACTCCCCAACTCTTGGTCGTTCTATTTCCTCATGTTATAGTCTATTTATTGTATGCAAACCTTTTGCAAAGGGTTGGCCTGTAATTTCTGGGAGACTGTGGGAGAGAAACTCAGTTCTTCATTGTATATTTTGGCAGACGATTAACGAAAGTTAGTGGCTCTGTTTCATGAGATTCTTGTGCCGTGAGTGTAGCAAATGTGTTCTCTTTATGTTTCATATGTATTTCGTTATGGTTCACAGTTCATTCATATTCATTTCAGTGAAATTTTCTATGTAAGATAAGGTAGAATTCATATTTATTGCTTTTCCTGTGGGAAAGTTTCACTTAGTGTGTTTTTCTTCTATTCAAAAGGATTCGTGTGTTTATGCCCATTTCACCCTGCTAAACAATCTTTCCATTCCGCATTACTTCAAATTTAATTGCTAGAATTTTCGCCTATCTTGCCTCACGAAGTAATCTGTGCCTTTGTGTTAAGTTCTCTACTCATACTATCCGTTGGTCCCATACCATCCCAGAAACTCGGTCATTTATCAAAACTGCTTCCTGTATCCATATTTATTTACTAGCCTAAAATCAATATTGCACTACAAGTCATCTCAAACCATATTATTTACCCTTCACTGAGCGTGACACATAGAGAGCCCTCTCCTGTTCTGGTAGGGCTAGCTACCAGACTGAGCGTAGTTTGTGGTTACCCTAAATTTTGCCTTCCTTCAGCCTAAGGTAGATTTAGGTGCTAACAAGTGGTACATTTCATCATTGGCTGGAAAGTGTGCTCATTTAGTGCAATTTCCTGAGCTATTTTGGTTAGAAGAATATGTGTCGATTTTTTTATCTTTGTGAATAATTTAGTGATTATTAAGATGATTATAGTTATACCTATGTAATATATCATTTATTTGAGGGACTCTTTCATTTGTATTATGTGTTGATTGGGTAAAGTTTACTGGTAATTATTGTATGTGGAACAAATATCTTACTCAAAATAGATATAATTCTGACATCAATTAGCAAGTTAACAATTAGCATAGAAATATATGAAAAATGGTTCTTAGAAAAATTAAACAGCTAAATTTATAATTTTGTATTGACTCTTATTCATTTTGAAGAATTGTTTTGTCTTAGGGGTTCAGACCTAGGTTTGGAGTTAGTTCCGCAAACCAGAAAAACCCTACACTATTGGCCCTTTCGGAAACAACCCGTGTAGTGTAGGTTGTAGTCTCACCCAAAGCAGTACTGGGGGATGCAAGAACCAAGTTTATGCATCCAAAGACTAAAGTGATGTCTTCCAGTGCCTTAGATATAACTCTGTGAAGATCAGTAGACTCCTAGGGCTCTTTGCTGTAACTAAGTTAAAGATGCTTCTAGACCTTTGCGAAGGTCTACGATCAGTCCTTGTGGAACTTAAACAGTTTATTAACCTACTTTCATGCATCAAAAAGCAACCCTAGATAGGAGTTCATGTATGTCTACTTAATTCATCAGAAAACATAAGAGAAATAGCTTCTACTTCTTGGAAGTGAATAACCATTCATTTAATATATTATTAAGACAGATTCAGTGAATTTCTGTATCATTCAATTAATATGTTCGAAAACATATTAGTAATCGAAAACATATAACATAAAACGATTAAATGAAAATACTCATTAATTCTTCAAAATTTGTCCTTATTGATCTTCAATTCACCGATTACAGACACTTCTTACCCTATACACTCAGTTGCAAGGGTCCACACACTCCATTGGGGACTCTACCCAACCCTCCTATGCATTCAGCTATAAGAGCCTTCCCCTTTCTACCTAAGTGTAGGGAGCAGAGCCTTCCAACCTTTAGCTCTTGCTCAACACAACAAAATATCTTTAACATACCCAGTCCTCCATCCAAATTTATAAGTAAGACTCACTAAGAATCAACTAATTATATATTTCTTAATAGAATACCATGGCCCCCAGCTCATGGGTGAGTATTCAAAACCGACCAAAAACAAGGGGCTAAGGCCCCTTTGACTCTATCTATGTACACGTTCCACATCCAAATTTTGTTGAGACTTTGCATATTTTACAAAATTATTTACAAAAGATGACTAAGTTAATTCAATTCTACCCCTAGGGACTCCATCCCAACAAGCGCCCAATATAAATATCGGGAATCACCCTCGAGTCACTCAGCTGCTTGTTCTACTTTCTAGCAGAGTTTGTTGAATGCCTTCGTCAATGTCTAGAGCTCCGCAATATTCTGTTCTACTACTTTTGGTACCCCCTGGACCAATTTATCTATGGTTTTCCCCTCTACTACATGTTGCATAGTCCTCTAGGTTTGTTACATCACCTGCAGCTTCTCATGAATGTTATGTGAAAGTTGGCAGGCTTCCTCTGTCCAAGGTTGAAGCAGGTCTCTTAGCAAGGACTAATTTTTTTGGAAATCCTTGATTTGTATCAACTTTCCCTTGCCTTCCTACAAGCGCGCGAAGTGCTGGACTAGCCCCAACATCTACTCTGTTACATTGATCTCATCATACTATTGTTGTGCTTCCCTGATCTTTGTGCTCAATTGTTGTAGCGTAGGATCCTCCTACATTGTATCCAATAAGACCATTGCCTGAGTGAATAGAAGGTCGCAACCTTGAACTGCGACATCTAGTTGAACCATGGACTCTTGTATAGTTGCACCTCTTTATTCTCAGACTTCTAGTGTTGTGGTAAGTTGCAACTTTAACTACAACTCAGCTATTTGCATTCAAAAATTGAAAGTCACCTTATCAATTTTCTCCTTTGAAGCACACACTTCAGCAGCCAACTTCCTCACTTTGGTTGAGGCCTCTACATGCTCGAGAATATTCAGCTTAGGCATTGAGTTATAGGCTTACTCGATTGTTATTACCAGGTTCGGGAACTGTGTTTGTAATTCCTCCTATTCCTTCAGTACCTAAGTTTTTTCTATGAAAAAATGCTTGTTGTTGACTTCAAACTCACTGATGACAGTGAGTGCGCACTATTATCTGATTTTCAACTCATCAGATACTCCCTAATGTAGTGCAAGAAGGATCTAAACTTGAAACGCAGCAAGGTTCAACCTCATATCTTTCACCGAGCTGAGCACAGTGCAATCCTCATCTGATTCAATAGGGACTGAGCCCTCTAGCAAAGGAAAGACTCTCAGATCTAGAGTCTGTTCAACATTTTTTACTGTGCTACTACCCTGTGTCAGGCTCACTTGTGTGCCGCTCGCCTTCCTAACATCCACTTAATTCCTATATTCTTGGATCTCTAGGTCACATAGATCCTTTTGGAAGCTCGCTAGTGTCTACATGTATTACTGCTCAAATTGTTCCAGCAGCTCTGTCATTGTGTATTGTATCTTGTCCCTGATCTCATCGAGATCGCCCTTTGTGAGCATCATTGAATCAATATGTGTCTTCTTATCAAACTTGTTTTTCTTTCTCTATCCACCCTTTTGTTACTGCCCATGCCTCTTTAGGATGAAAGGAGTGATTTTCTTCTCACCACCACCTCCTCCCTGCTCTCACAAATCTTGCTCATCAGTATGATGTGACACAGAATTCTCACTCTCTTCGGCATCATTCCATTCTATTTCTACATTCTCTTTAGCAACGCGCTCTTCCTCCATATGAGCCTTCTCTATAGCTACCTTCATAGCCTCCTTCTTCTTCTTTTCGGCAAAATTGTGTGCCAACTATTTGAACGGTGTCCTTCCACTTTTTCAGAGTAGAGATTTCTATGCCTTTACTAGTTCCTACCTCCAACATTCTACGTTCATGCCACTCTGGTGGCCAATACCCTACAACTTCTAGCACATCCATATTAGACACTAAATAAGGAAACACATGCCAAGTACCTTATGGGTGCTTCTGCAAGTGGATTAAGATGTTGTGAAAGTGAGCCTTGAACTCCGCAAAGGTTGTTAATTTCCCCAATAAGGTTGGGACAACCTTGGCCACTAATTGATCACCATTCGAAGGGCCATCTTCATTAGGACCTAGAAAATCTTTGTTTCCCTAATGTGTTCTGCATCCTTTGTAGATGAGAGTGAGGTGAATCGCTGCCTCGAGAAAATCATTCTTATGCTGAGGAAATTGGTTGTCCTCTGCATCCTCCATGTAACTAATACGATAGACAAGAGAAGCCAAGCATAATGAAATGGCTTTATTTCTTCTTGGGCTTCTTGGAATTTCACGAGGAAGTTTTGGCAGAGACACTCGGACCAATTATACTACACAGCCTTCGTGCATTGTGTAACAAGTGACACTACTAGTGTCGAAACTTTGTTCGTTTGACACTTCCTCATAATCTTTCCTGCCAAGATCTGGGTAGTGAACTAGACTGCCCAGTCTTGAATTGACATGATAGAGTATTCTCGTGAATTTTTCACAAGACCATTCTCCTTATTCATTTTATCAGCTAGCTCATTTTCCCTTATTTTCCCTAGAAACTCCTTGGCAGGGTTCACTCCTTTGTAAGGGAACTTTCTTCTCCTATGGATGAACAAGTCAGTTGTTGGAATAGGCTTCCTCATCCACAAGATCCCATCGTGCACCAACATAAGGAGTTGTCGAACATAAATCATATTTATAGGTGAGCGGTAATAGTATGGAACTAAAATCATGTTCAACAACCTCGATTGCTCAATGCCACAGGCCCACTTCATGCGTTCTGATTTTGTAACTCTTGTTTCATCATAGTATATCTTCTTCATATACTTATGGGTCGCCAAATGCGGAATATTTCATGATGTATGACATCCCAGTCTTCCATTTCGAACAATGGGATGTGTGTGAGCTTAGGTCCTTCAAATGTGACTTGCTATGGCAACAGGGGAGTGGATACCCCAAATTTTCCTGAATCGGGATCCTTGGTAACTTTAGTTTTTCCCTTTCGCAAAGGGATGTACTTAGGAAACATAGAGATAGGCTCGATTTCCTCGGCATCAACTTCTTCGACATCTGGTACTCTTATTCTTCTAAATCCACCACTTTTTCTAGTTTCTTATCCTTTATCTCCTTCTGTTGCGCCACTGTATGCTTCCTTGGTGACATTCACACTGGCATCGTCTTCTTCTATTTTTCTTTCCTCACGGATTTCTTTTCTTTCATGGTGTGATACTTTTCTTTTCTCACAATTTGTTTTGGCCTAGGCCACCTTGGTGCCATAGGCAAAATGGGCGTGGCTTCCATACCAGTGACTTCAGAGCGTGGCGCATCAGACACAACCACTTTTGAACTTAGGGCTTCGGTGGGGTTAGTACTAGTCGTCTTCTCAATGAAACGCTCTCGGGATAATACAAAATAGTTTGCCAATGACCAGCGTGTCACAAATTCTTCCCAGAATACCTGATTCATATGTGTTAGATAGAAAAATGTGCAAGGAACTCTTAGAATGAAAAGTGTTCTCTGTTGGACCAACATGCGTAATTTATTGGGGGATTTGAATTCAAATCCAACCATTTCCCCCAAATTCTGATAATAAATGTTTCTTTGGCACCATATCTTCAAATATTTTCACCATGAATAATGCCTACCCACTCCCCTTAACCATTGTTTGGCCATCAAATCATGAATCGTAACCCCAACAGTTACCTTTGGAACCACTTGCATGGTACCATCCTCCACAGTGCATCTCATGCAGTGTATTTTCTCTTGTCGCAGTTCTGCCACCCAATGCGCAACATCCAAATTAATATTTTCTCCTAGTCCAGCAACGTAGTTTATAGTCCCGCAATCCCTTGCAGCTACCTGTATTACTGATACTATCCTAATTGCATATATTCATCACGCAGTGGTAAGATCCCCTATGTATAGATTCAACCTGCTTTTGTTTACATTTCTAGGGAAGGGTCCCCCATTCAACTTCATGAGCTAAACTGTGCCCCCATCCATAATATCTTTGATGACATACAACCCTAACCAATGCATTTGAAACTTCCTCGGAAGCTTCATGAGCTTGATATCATATAACACACCAAATCATTTACCTCGAATGTGAGAATCTTTATATGGTGATCAAGCCATGATTTTTCACATTCCTTCTACACTTGTTGGTGGAATCCTATTAGGAAACAATCTTCCTCAAGCTCCATTAGCTGCACGAGCTATTACACCAAAGCCTCATGATCTTCCATATCTATCAAAGATGCTATGCATAGACTAAGAACAATGTACTCCGTAGGCATCAGTCCTTCGACTAAATAGACTAATTTGAATGACATTTTCCCTATGAACTTCTTATAGGTTTTCAGATAAGCCCATAGTACTTCATAGATGCACGCATCCCAATCATTCTGATGTGCATTAGAGATCTTTATCAATGTTTTCTCCAAAATTTTGTTAAAATCTTTGACTATCCCATTTTCTTGTGGGTGATATGATGTACTCTTCTCGTGTTATACCTATAATTTATCTATCAATGCGATGATTGTTGCATTTAGAAAGTGTGTACCCCTATCACTCATTGATATTTTAGGGCTTCTTAACCATGTTAAGACATGTTCAAACAAGAATTTATCTTTCGTAGCCCCTGTCAAATCCTTTACATCCTGTGCTTCCACCCATGTGGTTAAAAATTTCATCACAGTGATAATGTAGTGCGCACTCGTCTTGTTTCCAAATGGCTGAATTGGACCAATAAAATCAATCACCCACTTCTCAAATGCTTATAAAGATACCCAAGGATGGAGTGGGAATTCGTTCCTTCATGATGGTCTATGAGTCCTTTGGCATGCATCGCACACATTACAGTATGATTTGGAATCCTTGTGCAATGTTCACCACCATAATCCTACGTGGAAAATATTTTATGTGATTTCTTTCCCTGCATAATGGCCTCCCACAGTGCCCCCTTGAGGTTCAGCAAGAATACTATCACACTCAAAATCTGACACATATCTCTACAGTATTTTATCTACCCCCCTTTTGTACAAATGTCTCGCAATGACTGAAAAATCAGTTGCGCGAACTAAGAATTCTTTATTCTGCTAATTTGTGTATACTTTAGGTGCCATTTTTGTAGTTAAGAAGTGAAAAATGTTAGAAAAATGGTCATCAACTACACGTACAACAAAGAGCTACGCATCAGGAAATCATTCCACCAAATTAATCTGTTCTTTGCCTATTTCAATTCTTAACAGATGATCAGGTCCAACATTCAATCTCCACGGCTTCACAATCCCTTCAAAATTGTATTCCTGAAATAATAACAACCACTTGCAAATATTTCACCCCAAAATTGGATTGTTGACCAGGTACTTTAAAGTGGAATGATCTATATACATCTTAAAATGTCCACCTAACAGATAATGACTGAATTTTTGTAGTGTGTAGACCATGGCCAACTCTTCGCGCTCTATTGTTGAATAATTTTTCTCAACCTTGGATAACTTCTTATTTGTGAAGGATATAGGATGGTCCAATTCTCCTTTTCCAGCCTAAGTTAGCATTGCTCCCACCGCAATGCAAGAAGCACCCACATGTACATGAAACTCATTTTTGCAATCGGGAAATACCATCATTGGCGTAATCACCATCTTTTCCTTTCACACATTGAAGTTGTTCTAACATTCCTCATCCCAACATAATTTTGCATCCTTCTATAGCAGTTTTTCCATGGGCACGTTAATTTGAGCATAAGCTTTAATGAATTTTCTATAGTATTTGATGTCTCCTAGCGTCGCGAGCAACTATTTAACATTCCTAGGGGCCTCCAATTTTTCAATCACCGCAATGTTTGCCTGGTCCACCATCAAGCCTTTCTTACACACAAGATGACTAGGCAAGATCCCAAAAGGAACACAGAATATACATTTTCTCAAATTCAGTGCTATCTGGTATCTTCACATGTATCCAACATAAGTTGCAGACTTGCAACATGACACTTCACCAAGCCAAGCATGGTCCAGCCATCGAAGTATAGTTCTAGAAACATATGAATCAATTCTTTGAATGTTGTTATGACTACGCAGGAAAATATTGCAGGTGCGTTCTTCAATCCAAATGGCATAACAGTGTATTGAAACCACCCCCACTCTATTGTGAAGGTTGTTTTACTTCTATCCTCTGGGGAAATCTTAATTCGATGATAACCAGAAAAACTGTTAGTAAAGGAATAAGCCTCATGCCCTTCGATGTTGTCTAACACTTCATTTGTAAATGACGTTGGAAATGGATCATGAATACATGCATCATTAAGCTTGAACAGATTTACACAGATCTGTATTTCACCCTTTTGTTTCTCCTCTTGGACTACCATCGGGCTTACCCAATCAAACTCCTCAACAAGGTCTATAATGCCTTCCCCCATCATTTTATCTCGCTCTTGGTGAACCTTTTCCTTATACTTTGGATTAAAGATATAAGGCCTTTGTTTGACAAGCTCCACGTCCGGCTTCAATGTGATGCTCATAATGCCTAAATCACCAAGTATGCTATTTAAATATGAAAACTTAGTGGGGAAGAGCACCTGGTATTCGGGAAGTAATTCAACAAGTTTGTCTACTATAGTGTCATCCCAATAGTCTCCAATCTTTGCGAACTTTGGTTCTTCTTCAGTGCCAGTGTTTACTTGTCTGGCTTTTAAAGGTGCAGAGATGTTTGGGTTCACTACTTGTGGTCCTTCTACATCTCGATGCCCTTCTGTCCCCGGAATATTGATATTTCTTGGGTCTTCTTCCACCTCTTCAGAGGTCACATTATAGCATTCCAATGCATGGCACAACTAGGTTCTCCAATCTAGTTGGGTCCATTCCATGGGTTCCTTCAGTATCTCAAAGATAACTGCTTTAATTTCTTGAAGCGCTTCATCAATTCTTCAAAACATGTCCTCGAAACTAAAAGTCAATATGAACCCTTCCTTCAATACATCCCATTATGTAGTTCCATGGTGGAGCTTTGTTTCCAGGTATCAGTTCATGGGGATTATATCCAAGTTATGAATAAATATATGCAGCCATTTTGGTTGTGGTTCCATCCCCCACGCCGTAATCCACTTTTCAAGGTGATTGTGTAGATCACCCTTCCCATTACACTTCTCCGTCATTCTTGTATTAGCATGTCCAAATCGTAACTTCATCGTTCTTCAATAATCTCGCCATCCTACAAATCTATCCTTATGCATAGCCCACCAACATGCGAGTGTAGCGCGTTGCATCAACTCTAATGTTTGAAAATGGTGGTCTTTATGGACTTCACACTCACATTCATCTAGAAATATATCTATGCCATTCAAACCATTATAATAAGGTAACTCTTTTACCTCCAACGAAACACATTGCAGTGACTTTGTCATCACATTGCATCACAATGTAGATACTTCATGTAAGTAGTTTTTCCAATGCTCTAATTATTCATCTGAGTCAAAAGTGCATGAAATTTATTGGTCCCATTCGATCCTTCAATCCATTGTTGGATTGATCCAATCTTGATCTCGTGCTGTTAGCTTGTAGATTTGATCTAGCTCATTGTCACTTTTTACATAAGTGCGGACTGGTTCAGTATAGCATGCCCCTTCCATAGGATCTAGTGGCACTATAACTCTTAGCAATTTCCTTTCAATTGACATTGTCCTATTCTTCAAATTAATGATCCCATTCATGTCAATAGCCTAGTCGCTTCCTAGGATTATGGGGTAGGGATTGCTTTCATCAACAGTTTCAATAACTTCAAAGTAAGCTAATGCAATTGCACCTTCAATATCAACCATTACTCCATATAAATGTCCCATGTGGATGATTTTTTGTTGATTCTCCGTCCTGAGTTGAATCAGAGACGACTGTAGTGAAAGTCTCCCCATCCTTTACCATATTTTTTTCAATAGAACATTCACGTCAGATCCTAGATACAAATTACATGGTGCATTTCATAATCACCTATCTGTGCTATTAGCTGCATCTCACCCACTTTTCATGCCTGATGTTTACCAATATTTCTAACTATGCACTGCTCCACATAATTTTTTTCTTGATTGGAACACTTGTCTACTAAGTCCTGCAATCCTTTCACAACCTTCCTATCACACAATAACTTCATATATGTCTCTAAAAATGTAGTATGTATGGAAGGGTCAACCTCTTGTGTCGTACTATTTTTTGGTGTCTTTTACTCACTTCGAAAGGTGGAGGCCTCAGCGAAGCTCTTCTTTGCCTCCATGAATGTTTCCTTAGCGTGATTAATGTTAAATTTGAAATCCTTCTCAGGAGCTTTGCAGACATATATGTCTTCTTCACGCTGCTTACCTTTATCTGTGCCAGTTTCCATGCCACTTCTTAGTATGATATTAATGCTCTCATCCTCCTCATAGGGCTCAAACCTCATCATTTGTAAATTCTAGAAAGGTTGTTGAGGTTGTGTTTTCTTCTCTTGCATTTTAGCTATTAGCACTAAACATTCTTCTATGCCATGCTCGAAATGTCTATAGTATTTACACAAAGGGTGTCTAGGATTCAGGAAATCTTGCGTGAAGTGCCTCGATAGCCTTTAGTTGTAGCAGATAATATGATCATGACTTCTACCTGGTCCTCCTCCTCGCTCTCATCATTGGCATTGAAAAACCCTGCGCACTCCTCCTACACCTTGATTTGGAGGCCAAGTTTCTACTTGCATTTGGTAAGTAGGGGTTCTTTCCATGATCATCTCATAGCTTTGAACGTGGTGATCATCATGGCCCACAGATTTATAGAAATTACAGAACAACCACTAGGGTGTCTGCATGAACTTCTGAAGTAAGTGGCAGTTATCCATCACATGTGGCCCAATCACTTGACAAATGGCGCACCATAGCATAGGTCCTACGCTCAGCCTGGCTGAGACTTCTGGCTTCAGGGGGGCTGCCCCCCCCCATAAGATAATTCACGTATAGTGGAAAATGATCTTTATCATGCCCATGGCCCTTGCACTTCTAGTTTAATCTCCTTTCCTTTCTTTAAACTCTGTAATTCTACGTGTAGACTTGCTAACTGTGAGTGAATCTGTTGTATGCCTAGGTTCATATACTAAATAGGTGATGCATTTCTATCTTTTGCTATGATAGATAGGTTCTTAAATGTGGTGAAAGCGATGTGATAAACTAGTCGCGATGCTAGATATTTGAGATTTTCATGTTAGCCTATCTAATCTAGCACTTCAATCTCTTATCAAAGTCCCAAGTTGTCTCCTAAACTCTCATTGGCATCTACTTAAATTCGATAATGGACTCCACACCATATTTATGCTTACCAAATTCTTTGTTCAAAGTTGTATGAGTCTCTGCTAACGATGCCTGAGGATTATCAGCACAATACTTAATGCACCATGTCAGCACGTGATCCTACAAGACGTTAATCAACTGTGCATTCTTTATATTATTGTCAGTGATTTGTTGCGCTACCCATATAACATTCACAACAAACTAGAACTTCTTTGGATCTGCACTTCCTATCCCCTTGAAGATCAACATCTTCATTTCATTCTCCATGTTGAATGGTGGTGGTGGAGGTGGAGGTGTGGGTGAAGGTGTATGTGGTGGAGGTAGAGGTGGAGGTAGATTGGATGGATGATGTTTTCTAGGGATAACCTGAGTTATTAACTGAATAGCACTTTGCAACATAGTTTATAGGGCCCCTTCATTGTCACCTAAAGGAGGTCTAGTCAATGGGCTATACTCTGGCCTTATTTCTTCGTGATTTCTAAAGAATATTCCACTTCATGTAGCTCCGAACATCAAGGTAATGGCATTATCCTCTTTTCACACAACAACATCTTAATTCAAGTATTCAATGACCTGGTGTACTTATCTCGTGGTCCTTTGAAATATTTTCATTCTACTTCGCTATAGCTAAATGATGTGTCTACTACAAATTCAACAAAAAATCCTCACAGAATTCAATGAAGCCAGTGATCGACAACTCGTGCGATCTTGTTATCAAATGTCTCTAGTCTTCGCACCAATTCTGATGTCCACACGATAAGGCTATCGATCTTCCACCTTCTGTGAATGCCTGCCAATTTAGCCAACCACTCATATAATTCAATTGGAAAAGTGGTAAAGAAAAATGTACCTCTATCTAAAGATACATATTAAACCAATATTCCTTCGACGGGTGTGGATTTGTGTTCTCTTGAGTTGCAAACTCTTGAATATTCCAATCTAACCACTTTTCAACCTCTTTCTTATTCGGATTCCAATGGTACAAAATTACACATCTCTTTAGGCAGATCTCGGTCTTTACAATGATAGCATTTCTTGGTTTCGGGGGTCTACACCCAGGTTTGGAGTTAGTTGCGCAAACCAACAAAAGCACACATTGCTGACCATTTTGGAAACAACCCACATAGCGCATGTTGTAGTCTCACCTGAAGTAGTATTGGGGGATGCAAGAACCAAGTTTCTGCATCCAAAGACTAGATTGATGTCTTCCAATGCCTTATATCTACTTTCATGCATATTGGTAGACTCTTAGTGTTCTTTACTACAACTAATTTAAAGTTGCTTCTAGACCTTCGTGAAGGTCCACAATCAGTCCTTACAGACCTTAAACAGTTGATTAACCTACTTTTGCACATCAAAAAGCAACCCTAGATAGGAGTTGATGTAGATCTACTTAATTCATCAGAAAACATAAGAGAAATATATTCTACTTCGCATAAGTGGATAACCATTTGTTTCATATATTATAAAGACAGATACAGTTAATTCGCATAGCGTTCAATTAATATTTCACAAAACATATCATTATTCGACAACATATAACATAAACTGATTCAATGGAAATACTCACTAATTCTTCAAAAACTTATCTTTATTGATCTTCAATTCATTGATTACAGACTCTTCTTACCCTGTGCACTTAGTTGTAAGGGTCCACGCACTTAGCTGTGGACTCTATCTAGGCCTCCTGTGCACTCAGTTGTAGGAGCCTTCCCCTTTCTACGTAAGCACAGGAAGAAAAGCCTTCCTACGTTTAGCTGTTGTTGAGTCAAGAAAATAAAAACTCTTCAACGTACCCAATCCTCTATCGAAAGTTATATCTAAGGTGCGCTAGGAAATAACTACTTATAGCTCTATTAATACAATATCATGGCCCCCCAACTCATGGGTGAGTCTTCAAAACTGGCCAAAAACAAGGGCTAAGGCCCCTTTGGCTCTATCTATCTGCACGCTCTGCATCCACAGTTTGTAGAGACTTTACATCTTTTACAAATTCCTTTACAAAAAATGATGAAGTTATTTCAAATCTACCCTTGGGGACGCCATCCCAACAATTCTGTATTCCTACTTTTGTGAGCTACTTTTTTACAAACGAAATCTCTCATGATTGAAAATAAATCCATTCAGAGTGTATATAGTAGGTTAGGGTGTGAAATATTTACGTGTATGTATCTCTACACTCATAGTTTGTGAAAACTAAACTATTAAACATATAATAGAAGGAAACTTAGTGCTTAAGAGCATATAAAATTTGACATCAAGAACGAACTCTGATTTTAAGTAAATATGGGGGTAAGTCCCAACCGTATCACATGTTAGTTGATAATTGGTTTGGAACTCTGATTGGAATTATGTATCTATATCATCAAGAGGAAAATTGAGAATTTCATGATCAAACAATTAACTCCAAGTCATTCAAGGAGCAATATCGAAAAGGGTCTGATACCTTGTCTTCATTCAATGAGTAATATTAACTAATTCCATTAGAGTAATATAAGATAATGATTTCAAACAGAGACACAAGAGCATACAAGTAATAGAACGAAAAGAGCAATATGATTAGGTATGAGGAGATTTTTAGTGATTCTCTGGGGAAAGCTTACAAGCAATATTTAGCAATCATATTAAGAATAATGTGAAATTTAAGTAATGTGTGATGTTTATGGGTTTTGTGTCATTACTGAGCAGCTATTACTAATATGCAAGTTATTACTGGGTAGTCATTTAATTTGCTCGCATTAAAATCCAAGTGAAGAGAGGAATAATCCTGACCATAGTAAATCATCATTATTACCTTCACTACATATCATATGAAACCTACAGATGTAGAATTTCATTTCTAGAAAACTTAAATCAATAAATTGAAACATGGATACTATGTGTTAAGTATTATAGCTCAATTTTTTGTTGATTATTTGATCTAAATAATCATCATCTTTATCAGTAATATTGAGTAGGACCCATAAATACACTAGAGACACTCTTGTCTTAATAAATAATTAAGATTTACATTTAACACTCGACTTGACATGGGCCATTAAGGTAAAAAAAGAAAAACGACTCAAAGAGTACAACAATATACGTAATGCATTTTTCAAGGGAATAGGTGAATTAATCAAGAATTTTACATAAATCTAAGCACCCCAGACCCTGCGTAATTGCCTTAACACTATACGATTTCGACCAGTAAAAACATTTACAACACAAAGATGTACAAAACTAGTACAAAACTATGTACAAAACTATGTGTAATTTCCAATAGTGGTCAAATGTGAACCATTAAACAAGTAATACATGTACATTAAAGTGTTTCCATTGAAAACCATACTCAATCGTATAATTGGGAAGAAATTTTAGCCAACTACTAATTCCAGAACGAATTAGGTCTCTCACAAAGAGAATATAATAATAGTACATAGACTCTTGAGAAATGGTATGTAAACACATTTATAATTGTAGAAATGTTACAATTAACGATTCCATAGAAGAGAAGGCACTACAATTTACAAAATTGTCAACCTAAGACTTTCAAGCTTAAGGAAGACTTGCCCTAACTAGGAATTTATAAACCAAACCACCGTAAACTTTGTATGTGATTCTAAACTCAGAAACCATAATTCGAACCCACGATTCATATAGGGTTTAGAATTAAATTTGAAAAAAATTCATCTCCACAAGTATATTTGTATTTTAGGAGAACATAGATCTATGAAAGAGAAGAGTGGTCATTAGACATGAGATAGAATGTTGGTCCCTAGACATATCATTAATGGTTACCTTGTACCTATAGGAAACAAAACCCTAAAGTTAGCACCGCAAATTTCATAGCCTTTCATTTAAGAAAAAAAAAATTGAGCAAAGAGTATAAACATAAGTGCACACAAAACACATAAATTAATCTATAGAATAGGTTCTTAGTGTGCTGATCTGCCTCATCACATGCCTCGACATCCAAGCCATCAAAGAGAATATGGATTAGCGAGACATAATGCCATAAAAACATGGTTATGATGCATATTGACAATAACCCCTTCACCTCTTCTAGAATAACATATTTATGTGTTAACTTCTCCCCTTATTGGGCAGATGAATAGCCTAGGAACCCATGTGGAACAAGAATCTCAGAAGATGGTAATTAAATGAAATACAAAAGGGGGAATACAAAAGGGGAAAATTTAAGAGAAACGTGGAAAATGTAAACTATTATAATGATATGTAAGTTTAAAATAGGAACAAAGATCTCAGTTGGAGTATGGGCAACTGCTACTATTTCATTAGACGATGTAGGGAACCTTGAAGTCGAACCCAACATCCTATTTCCACAAGCACACCTTGTTTTCGAAACTGAAATACAAAGCATAAAAATACAATTCCACTGTAATGCAGGAGGTAGGAAAGGATATTCAGGTGTAAGCCATAAATTGACTATGTTGGCACATGGCCATCCCTTCCCAAGAATTTGGAGAAAAAACACGGCTTATTATGCCACCTTCAAGCATGACCTATAATGAACTAGAGTCACCTCAGAGCGACAACACCAAAGGAAATTGGCAAGCTATAACACCAAAGGAAATTGGCAAAATGAAAACAGATGGAATGAGAAACAAATGAAAAATAACTTAGGTTTTTATCAAGTGAAACCACCACTGTTGGATTCCCAACTCACGTATCAACCTTTTGATTGTCATCGTACAATACCATGAGCTCTGTATTTGATCGCCATGTGATCACTGTTGAATCAAACTACCAATGAGTCACATATAAGTAGGAGTATTGTGTTTGGGGAATATTAATTCATTGGAACAATAGCAATTAAAACTAAACAAAAAACTGATGCATTGTGCATAAAGATTAAATGTCTGGTGAATCCATACTCTAAAATTTGTTGGGTAGGAATTTATATATATATATAATTTGCCAATGTTTAAAGGTTATGTAATTAGAGATGTAAAAACTAATTCACATAGTAAATGGGATGAAGTTGTATGGGGGGAGTATAAAGAGAAGGGTGTAGTAGAACATTTACCATTTGGGTAATTCAAACTAACTCTAGATAGGATTATCCGGTAACAATTATTAATAAAAATAAAATAAAATAAATGATGTGTTTGGAGGTCGGTCCATGACAGTTATAGGTCAACATGATCTGGGATTTTTCCAATAAAGCCATCAAGAAGCCAACTGGCCCAAAGGAGCTCGAAGTGTGCAAGGATTTGGATATGAGTGCAAGATTGATCATCCTTGATGGTGTGAAGGATCCCATAATACCTCATTTGTTCGGGAAGAACACTTCACATGATATGTGGATGACTCTTCAGAATTTGTTCCACAATGAGAATGAAAATTAGCTAATCATATTGGACGATAAGTTGAAGTCCACCAACATGATACAAGGTGAAGGAGTGGCTTCCTATCTGATGAGAATGTTTCAGGTCAAATATGAGCTTTTTTCTATGAGTGTAACTATTTCATATTTTGATATGCTAAGGACTACTTTAAAAGTGTTCACCAAGAAATAGAAGCCGTTCATCAAGGGGATCATTGCTAGAGATAAATTTCTAGACTAGAATAGTCTACGGGAAGACTTTGTTCAGATAGAGTTGTGAGAAGATGATCTTAATTCGAAGAAGAGGGCTTCAAATGATGACATGGAAATTGCAACACGAATGAAGGGTAAGCATATGGACTTGAGTAAAGTAGTGTTTAAATTGTGGCGAGATGGGTCATTTTTCATCAAGATGTTCGATTGATAAGAAGGGGGATGACAAGAAGAATAAAGGGAAGAAGGTCATCAGTGTTGTCACATCTGCTGTGATAGATGTTGTGACTAGAAGACTAGAAGAGGAGGATTTTGCTATGATATTTCATTTCTTACAGGGCACTATCGATTAGGATGGATGGTACATAGGGGGTCATGTCGAAAGATATGGTAGTGTCACAGGAGGTTTTTGAGACTCTAGGTGAATGGGACTCAAAGTTTCACATGGTATTGGATGACAAGAGTGAAAAGACGATCTAGGGACCGAGAGTTGTGCCATTCAGGATGGATATGGGATGGGTGAAGCGGGTCCATGATATAGTATTTGTGCCATGACTCAGATATAGTGTGATATTTGTCTTGATGAACGAGAAGAGGGGCTTTGAGGTCTTGTTCTAGGATGGGAAGGCAAGACTCAAATCGAGAGGCTCTAGCTCTATACGTATTGTACTTGGAATTGGAGAGAATGGTCGATATAGGCTAATGGACAACCCTATGGATCATGGGAAGAAGAAGAAGAAGGAGCAGGTGCAATTTCCAGAGAAGCAATTGCAGGTGCAAGATTTAGAGAGGCAGGTACAGGTTCGAGAGAAGAAGGTCCAGGTTCCAAAGGCTCAAAGGCAGTCAAGTTCTAGCAAGATATTGTAGATTCAGAGGGAAACTTTATAGCCCAAGAAGTGTGCGTGCTCAGTGGGGTGCAAGGGTGCTCTTATAACTTCCAATAAGGAATCATGGAGAAAGTGGAAGACATTTAAGGAGAAGAATAAGAAACATGATTCTTCTACGTACAACGACACTTCTAAGAGAGGCATAGTTCATACTATAGGTATTGTTGTAATGGTGAGCATGAAGAGTTGGACGAGTGTTGCGAGTAGTGATAATGATGATGAGTTACTTCCTAATATTGGAGGTACCTCCCTCGCTAAGTGGGCGTGTTCATTTTTTAGTATCTTGGGAGGTACTCCAAGCCCTAATGTTCAAGGTTTGGAGGATGGAGCACCACAAGAGTAACTTGTCGGCTTGGAACCCAAGGTGGGGGTTTTGGACCCATCGATGTTTGGGAAAAAACAATGAATAATTTTGGAGATGAGATGGATGGAGATGATAAAGGATGAGGAATAGAATCAAACACTTCAAGAATTGTCAAATTTTGAGTTGTCCTTAGTGAGTTATGAATTTTTGAAGTTGATAATGGATTTTTGGACAGTCAAGTCATGTAGCTTGAAATGGTTAAGTCGAAAAGAGATGTCCATCAGTGAATTCGAGTAGCCCTTCTAAAGTGCATAAATATAAGGTTAATGTGTTTCATTTTAGCATCAAAATGTGCAACAAACATAGAATATCAACTTCAGAGGAAGTCGCATCTCTAGAAGAAGGAAGGCCATATTTCTCGAGATTGGGTCTCACATCCTGCTAGTTTCTACAGATTGGGTTTCCACAAGAAATGAGTTTTCGTAGACTATTTTTCTGCAAATAATGAGTTTCCACAGACTAGGTTTCCGTAGGAAGTGCGTTTTTGTAGACTCGGTTTCAGTAGGATGTTTGTTTCCACAAACTATATTTCTGCAAGTAGTGTGTTTCTACAGACTGGGTTTCCACAGAAATTTCATTTTTGCATGATGGGTATAGGAAGAGTTTTTGCAGGCAGGGTCCACAGTTTGAAAAAAAAATTGAGGTATTGTGATGTTGATTTTACATGAATTTTGTACTAGTTTGATGGTCCTAGTGCGGACATATTTGTTGCAACCTATGGGAGCCATATGTTAAGGTTTTATTGGGTCTTAAGAAACCTTTACTAGGAGAATATTTCATAGTGGAGGTATTAGTCACTTATTGGTTGGTGGGGATCACAAGAAATTTATCAAAGTAGTCCTTGACAACTATTCATAATGGGATCATGAAAAGTGAAGTTTGGGTGAAGGATTGAGCCTCATGTGTAGCTCTCTGATGGATGCAAGCATCTACTAGATTAATAGATTGGAGCTCAAGTGTTTACCATCCTAGAAGATTAGATAGGATTATCCTATGTTCATTGTAGTAGAAGTGACTTGTAGTCATCATAGGTGATATCCTTTCTAGAGACTCTATGTGTTGTCCTTTGATGAACTAAAGGGAAGCTAAAGAGCAGAACAAAAGCGAAGGACCATAAGGGTGAGATATGACATAGAGATAGAAACGATATGTCATTGTATCTTGTATCTGTTGTATGTGAGCCTATACTATTTTATTATTCAATTGGTTTAATATAACAAAATTGGGTTGTTGTACATATTTCTACAATATTTGGTAAAATGTTGTTTATACTTGTGCATGTTTGATTTATTGTGTTATATTGTTCTATTATGCAAAGTAGTTATGTTGAGATTCTTGGTTTGGTAGCGTCAACGGTTCCAATATTCTATCATAGACACAAGATTTTGGAAATTTAACCATGAGCATCCAAGATAAGAGTGGTGGAAGAGTATTGATATTCTTTGAGGATTCAAGGCCAATAATCGAAGATAAGAATAGCCATAAAATGACATACCTTGTGGACATATGGATGGGATATGTGCCTTACAGAGGTAGTGTGGTATCACATGTAAAGACTCCTTGCATAATTCTCTTGAATGAAGTAGAGCTTGTCTAATCATCACTTAAAGAACATGATGGTTGATCATAATGTTGGTGCTTACAAGATGAGTTATCCATCAAACTATTCTTATGAGAACTTTTCAAAGGGAGTAATGTCCAAATACCAAATGGACAATTACGAATACCTCCCTGATTAAGAGAGAGTGTTAAAGAATGTAACTAATTTCAGTACCTCCCTGATTAAGAGAGAGTGTTGAAGAATGTAACTAATTCTAGTCATCATAATTTTTCATTTGACTCTTATAATGATGTAAATATTATTTGGAGAAATAAAAATGATATAAATAATAAAAGATAATTATTATTGGAGGATGGGTTTCATGCTCAAGTTATTTTTGATTGCGTATCTTAGGTTTTTCATGAGTCGAAGAGTAATTATTATTGTAAAAGACATTTTTGGGCATTTGTATCATTAAAAGAAAAATTATTTTATACATGGAATTGCCTAGAAGGCTCCTGAGAACCAATTCGGCCTAGAGTGGGCATAACGAGCCAATTGGAAGGCTATATATAGAAGGAATTCAAACTCCTTAGAGAATCATGAATCAGGCTTCATATTCGATTCAATCTACAATATAAAAGGAATGGGAAGGTACTAGGAAAGCAAGAGAAGGGTTGAAAAGAGGAAGGAAACCCCTTGAACAAATGTGAAGGTTTGAAATCTAGAGTTATTTTTTTCACATGTGCGAGTATCATACGTTTTCTAGGGTTATATTAAATCCTTTTCCATTTGGGATGGTGGCTATAACTTGGTTGTAAGGGACGAGTTTCGCTTCATATAAAATAAGAAAATAGATGAAGTATATGGATGTGAGACTTATGATGTAACTAAACTGAGAATAAAAAAAAGTAAACTAACTATTTATCTAGATATATATCTATCCCGGGAAAATTTATCTATATATGTGATTTAAAAGGATCTCATGTAAAGCATGAAAATATCGATTATCAAGTTAATATGAGGCCAAGGAAAATTATGATAACTAATTTAATTAAATTAGTTGACAAACTCATTACACATATAAGATTTTGTTGTTTATGCAGATAATATATGATTCCAATCACACATATCCATAATGAGATATGTATGACTACTTACAACACACATATGTTAAACACAATCAAATAACCATTGAACTCCTAAGAAAAGAAAAAAAAATAGATAATCATACATGATATATTGAAACTCTTCTCATGACAAAATAGTAGTGGTTCAACTTTCTATTAAGATAACTTAAGTTACAGTATTCCAAACAAAAGTTTTCTCTCCAAAATTCACAACCCCTTCTCCATTCAAATGAAGGTGATTTATAGATTTAAAATGGAATACAAATATAGAAAAACAAAATAAAAGTCTGAAACAATTTTAACAAATAATGCTTCAAATAAAATAACAAGACTATTTTAGAACTTTGTTGTAAGAAATCTGCTAAGTCTGTGAAAAAGTATGTCCTCCCATACGCTGATGTAGTTCATAAATATCTGTCATGGGTTTCAATTAAGGTGGAGAGTCTGGTTGAATCTGCATTTGACTGGTAAATACAACATCTCTGAGTGCTCGCATCATATGTGTGGTTGTATTAGATAAGAATCTAAGAATTACACATTGACTGTGATGCTTGAATAAGAAATTCTAATGTCATTTTAAGTCAATCTTAGATAGATTTCAAATATTCTTGAACTTTTTCTTGGAGAAATCCTACCACATTTTGGTTAACAATTTAATATTGAGTAGAGTTCCTTCAGGGTAGTCAAAAATAAAATTTGCATGAAACAAATTATCAGTGATAGCTTCAGTGACGTCATTGAAGATGTCCCTTGCATTGAATATTGTCATTTTTGTATGTTTGAGGCAAATTTCCCATTCCCAGAAGACTATACCCTTATGTGATTCCTCTAACCTTCGGAGACTAGCTAATATCCATTTAGTACTCTCTTGCCATGTTATGTATCTTGCAATCGTTTATTAAATGTCATGAAAATATGTCGTGAGATTGGACAATTGGTCCACCAATGACTTGTTGTGTTACACAAATATTGAATAATGGCTCATTTCTGATAGAAAATGACTTATTGCTGAGAAGCAAGAGTATTCAATTCTCCTACTTGAGTTTAAAACAGTACAAATTCAGGATTAACTTTTAGTTGCTCAATCCTATATGGCAATTCCCAAATCTAAGCATCCCTAATTCTCAAAGTAGATTTGTGTTCATGTTTAAGGGCATCAAAATTTTTTTGAAGCTCTGCTAGCTGTTTTTTGCCATTAATTAGCAATCTTTTTCTTTTAATTTTCAAGGCCTTTTTCAGACAACATAATCCTATCCTCCATTTCCTTCAAAAGTTGTTGTATCTCAGTGGCTTTGTCCAGAGTGGCAGAAGAATAAGCTCCCGTGAACTGAGTAAATATTTTAAGTTCCTTTGTTAGAGTGGACATTGAACCTTTCCATAGTACATCAAAAGAGGAAATTCTATGGACTAATTCCTGAGTTTGATCAATCTTTCTTTTCTTTCTTTGTCTTTTTACTACAACCTTGTGATAAGGACTGTAGAATATCTCAAAAGGATGAATCTCTTTGACCCTTAATACGACCTCAAAGGTTGGAAATGCTATTATAATTTCTATGTCTTCAATCTCTAAAGGTCGATTAGTAGTCCATGTTGTATTCCAAGTCATCTTAAATGTTTTAGAAGTGTCTAATACCTTTTCTAGTGTGGTAGTCTTTAAGACGTCAGGTTTATTTCCTATCAAAACATGGCTGCATTGATCCTATATCACTTCAAGTTTAGAACATGGAAATTGTCCCTCAATATGAGTGTAAGAAGAAGCCCCTGTATCTTTTGGATCAGGGATATAAATAACTTGTCTAGAAGGAACCTGTGTAATCTTTTCTTTCAGTGTACCTTCCTATGAAAGCTTTAATGAATCCAAGGGTAAAGAGGATAGCCCTGTTTCCCTATATTATGTAAATTGGTTGACTTCTTGTGGAGTTATTCATTCTAAAATATGTTTGGTAACTATTGAATAGGTGCCAGCTTTTAGAAGACATCATCAAACTAATCAAGTTCATGAGAGAGTTTCCTTAGACTTGATTGAGTGGTAACCCTTTTAGCAGTTCCATGAGGATCGTACTACTTGTTAGGGATAGTAGGAAATTATAACTCTAAAATACGGTCCACCTCAATAAGTCCATGTTTGAAATTATCTAATGTATACATACTACAATGGAAAGGAAAGGTAGGACATACTTTCTTATTGGATTCCTTCAATATTTCAGAAATTCCATTACCCACAATTTGGTAGGCTATCTCACGAGCCAACAATTTATTAGAGACATATAGAGGAAAAACATGTGGATTAAATCAAGATTACCAAAGGCCAAAATGTAGCTAAATAAATCTTCACCAAACCAATTCCCAACCCTTAGCAAGTCTGCCTCTCCTTTTGGGGAAATCCTAGGGGCTCTCTTATTAAAAAATATTTGATGAATAGGTAGCATGACACCCTACTAGATTTTATAGAAATGTGGCTGGTATTTGGAATCTGAGAGGATAATATGGTAAATATGAATCAGAGTTGGATCTGTTAAGGTCCATTTCTATCCATGGAGGAAAAATCCATAGTATAGTACAAAGCATCTGTAACATAAGCACTCAGATAACAAGGAGGAATTATATTCTCTCCAACTGTATGCTTTTTCATAAAATTCAAAATGTCAGTGGCTAAATTATCAGACAAGATATTTCCTAAGTCTAATATATATCCTTTTGAAGCAACATCGATCAATGGATTCCATTGATCTCAGAATTTTTGTGTATTAAGATAAGCAAATAGTCTACATACCATTGCAACAATTTGACAATAAGGACCTGCAAGAGAGTCTAATGAATGTATTCCCTTCTCTTCATGCTTATGTTTATTAGGGTCCCTCCTCCATTCCTTGATAGGTTTCGATGCATGATAAATATTGCTCATGAATTTCTCTACGAACAGTTTGTGATATTCACATTTTCAAATTATCATTTTTGAATTTGATATTCATATAATGAATTAAAACTTTAAATTGATTTTAATATTTGAATATTTCGATTATTATATAAATTATATTACTAAAGAAACATTTTTATTTTTTTATTTTTTATATAAATATTACCACTCCATTAGTTGTTTCCAAGAAATTTTGGGGAAACCTCTAGCCACTTGGACACTGGTACCCAATTCCCAATGTTCCCACACTCCAACAAACTTTGGTCACAAGTTCTCAACATTCCCATGTTCCCACATTGCAGAAAATACTGCAAGATAGGATAAATGTAAAATATATATTATTTATACATACGAAATGATAATAGATGGGGAAAAAATAGCCCGTTCATGCTGTGCATCCATGACTTGGCTACTTTACATTAGGGGACTATATTAATAGGTAGGAATAGAACTCCTCTTCGGTTTCACAAGTAGATTGATTCTCGAAGTAGACATCTCATGAGAAGATTGGCAGCCCAAAATGTTGACGATGCAGAGTAATGGATCGTTGGAGTGCGTAGAGATACGATTCAGGGACCATTCTCCCACTGAGCCAAGGAGAAAAAACACTAATCACAAGATTTTCATTTATGGATTTTATGTAATCATAATTATGTTGTTTTATGTAAGCATTTTATTCGCTAGTTGGATGAATGTATATGATTCTTTTATGAGTTTAGGGAAACTAAGGATTTTAAATCAAGGTTAGGGAGTTCACTATGTCAAACATTAGTATATGTCTCATAGGTTATCTTGCATGGTTTACCTTTGAGTTGCCTGAAAACTATCTCGATTAGAGTTGGATAGGCATTAATTTGTTGATTCCAAGTAGTTCATGTAAAGGAACACCAAGACTATGGCTGCGAATTTTCAAACCACACATAATTTTCTGATTACGATCCTTGATGCAATTGTTATCCTGTTGTGTTATTGTGGTGTAGTATCACTTAAGTGAGGGAGTCAACATCGTGAGTGGAAATGACTATGTGGAAGGGGAATGAAACACAACAGCTGATGAGAGGTGGTTTCTCATGAATCATCTTTTCTAGAATGTCTGGAGGATGAGGGGTGGTTTCTCATCCAATTCATATTTCTTAGAATTTTGATGAGGTAAGGTTGGTACACAATAAATTTTATGCCTTGTGCCATAACTTGAAATAAAGCATATAGAGAAAGTAGTCGATGAAAATAAGTAAAAAATGTCTACAACAAGATGAAGTTCATTAGTTGGTTTCTCATTTTGTCCATTCTTATATTTTACAAGATAATAAAAATATATAAGTTTCTAGATACTTACTATTTAGTAAAGGTTACAACAACCCAAATATTGGAGAAACAAAAGTGTGCCTATGAAGAGATGTTTCGCACCATAAGATTTTGAAAGGGAATTGAAGGAATTTTGCCAAGGGGTGTTTGGGATGGAGATTGTAGTCTCCCATGTTCATGAGGAGGTAAGAAATCAACATGATGGGGAAATAGATGACACTTATACTAGGTCTAAAACTTAAGTAGAACATGACTAGCCATTGTCAAAGCATGAAGTTGAAGGTCAATGATTAGTTTACACATTTGATTGATTGATTCTAGGAAATGAATCCATATTTTCTCTTCGTATATCTATGCTTATTATTGTTCGTAAGATACTAATTCCAGGTGATTCTCGTTTGGTCAAAATAGTAAAAAAAACATTATGCAATCAAGATAAACAATTTGCTAATTAAACTCATGGAGAGGTGGGTGGGTTTGTTTGTGTCTCTGTCCTAGAAGGGCCTTTTGATAACAATGGTTTAACGGTGTGACACACCTCTTAAAAAAATTAACCTTATTAACTTTCTATGATAAAGTTTAATTACCTTTTATTACGAGTTGCATATTATTCACATAAACACATTACATATTTGTTTTATGGATCCAAATATAATTTCAAGTGTTATTATTATCCTACCGCACCTAGCGATATCGTATTCGATGTTTAGTTTACTTTCAATTAGTTTTAGTTTCTACTAAAAAACTAAATCATTATGTGTAATTTTAATATTAGTGTAAAAATTAACTTATTTAAAAATGTTTTATTATATTTATCTTAAATTTCATGGATATCATCGTACTGTGTAATCATCTTAATTTTGTACATCTCTCCTCGGGCGGGATGAATGGTTGTACATTATAGTCTGTCTCTAATTATTGGTCTCTGCACAAATGCTTGTCAATTAAAAATAATTCCTCTCCTCGGGCGCGATGAATTCACATCAAAGTATCTGATTATTAGTCTCTAATTAGTCTCTTCACATATGGTTGTCATTTAAAAATAATACCTCACGTGATGGGCTTATTCAAGATTAAGATTGAAACATTTTATGATTTTACATTGGCTCACATGATTTTGTCTTATCCAATGAGGTTATCCTTTTATAGAGATGTACATTTTTGGATAACCGTGAAGTAATTTAAAGATCCATGGCTCCACCCACATATAATACATTATAATACATTATATAATAATAATAATAATATGTATTATGTGAATTAATTAAATCTGCAATTATAACATTAGTTGATTAATTTTAAATATTTAAAATAATAATAATTTATATTTAAATTTGATTGTATATTGTATTTTGAAATTAACTAAAAATAATTTAACATATAATAAAAGTTACCACTAATCATTTAACCAAATGTGAATGCACACTCATATAATGTGAATGCCCACTCCATTAAGAATATCGAATGTAATTTTGATTTTGAAACTCAAAATTAAAAGTCTCTAAATATATGTATCATTATATTTACTCTATTGATATTTATATTTATATTATATGGTTAAGGTATTCTTTATGTGATCGTTAATTGTAAAATTTGATGGGTATTCCCATTATTCAGTTTTAAGAGAAAATGCACAATAAACTATAGGTTTTTGGAAAACCTAAACTGAGAAAAGTTACTCAATAGACCTATTATTCGCTTGAACAAACATGGCCAATTTTTCTAAGTGTGTCTTTACCACTCACCTCGAGGCTCATTATAATGGAGTGTTTCTAAGCCTGTTAGAGGATTTGTTACAATGGATTATCCCCAAGTCTTTTAGAGACTTCATTACACTGGAGTATCCCCTAGCCTTTTAGAGGCTTCATTATAATGGAGTATCCCATTTAGAGGCTTCATTATATACAATACATGGGCTCTAATACCATGATCCACCAAAAACATAGGTCACCCCCTTGTTGACCTACCTCTTTGATTATTTCACCTAGTATTTCACCTATCAATTAGCATTCCCCCCTTTAAACTTGACATGTGGTTTTCTTTAAATGCAACCAAGTAATCGTTCACTACTCACCTCCAACTCTACCCCGTCAAAGTCTATAACTACAATGTTTGGGAATCTAGCATGTCGTCCCCTATCACCTAGGTCTATGTCTGAACTTTACTAATAATTAACCAATGGTACAAACTCCTAAACATGTATTACATTTAGGGGGTGTCAAGAGAGGGAGGGGTTATGTATAGCCTTGATGAAAAATAGGTTATGAGATACCCATGTCTATTGAGAACTATGACCAAGTTGAATTGCATGGCATCTTGCAAGGCTTGCTACTAGAAAGAGCTTCCCAAGTAACTCACATAATCATTCTTGGAGGTTCAATTATCATAATTCAACACCTTCTCAGGAGAACCTATACAAAAGATAATCACTTTTAAAATCTTTTAGAATGAATCAAAGTGTTGCTACATGAATTCCCTCATAAACATTTCTTCTATATTCTGTGGAAGAAAAACTTGCAGGCTAACAAGTGTGCCAACTATGCATGCCATCTCAAGTGTGTCATTTTAAAGGATTTTAGAACTTTAAGAAATTAGGAGTTCAACATAAAACATAAAAGCACGCTGAACTATTTTTAAATGTCTAACAACATGGAAGTTGTTTAGTGTCAAAAAGGGTATAAACTTGATAGTGGACTTGTAGCTCAATTAATTTTAGGTATGTCAGAATGAATGAATCCCTAATTGTTACCTCATTATTGATGTAAAGTAAAAAATCAAGTGTTTAATTTGACTCTTAGTAAGTGTTTTTTAGATGGTGAGAACTTTGTTCATATTATTAAGATACTAATTCACTTGGGTACGTTGTCAAATAACCTAGTCTAGTATTTGGGTTAGAGTTCCATATTTACAAGTAAAATATCTTAGGTTCTATCCTTAAATAGTTTTGGGAGATAAAACCAAAAGTTACAATAACAGTAACATGTGCTATAAAATGTAAAATTAAAATTTTATGCCATTTTTTGCTTTTCTAAATATTTTCATTTCTCAATTTTGAGTTATATTGTTATGTCATCTCCATGTTCAGTTATGCTACCAAATATATTTAATCCTTGTTCGAAATGTAGAAACTCATTCATATTTTTCAATATTCAATAATTAAACTAAGCTGTGAAACACTAACTATACAGAGTTGTTAATTCTTTTACATGGTTTAAAAACCAACTAACCTCACCTACTCATTGTAATTATTGTTGAGATTCTTCCGAACTTGCATAATTAATTCTTTTACATGGTTTAAAACACCAACTAACCTCACCTACTCATTGTAATTATTGTTGAGATTCTTCCGAACTTGCATAATTGTAATGTTAAATCCTTTATTCAGCACGGTAATGTTAAATCTTTATTCATGCATGGATACGTGATGAATCCCCTACTCAACTCGTATATTATAATGGTTAATGCTTTTGTCCAATGTAATAATAATATTTTCATCCCAAATCAAGCACATAGAACTCAAACGTCTCCTATACATAAATTGTATTGCGGCTTATGAACACTGTACACTTGCAAGCTACTGGGACCATTGCGTCGCGATTGTTTCTACCTTGGGAAATGTAATAATGAAGCCGATCTATGGTTCTGATGGCTAGGATTTGCATGTATGGTGTAGAAGGGGTTATGTGGTTACGGAGTAATTACCTCCCCATCTCAAGTGCAGCTCCTCAGTCACTTCCACCCTTAGGCACCACAAGAACAAGCTCTGCAATGAACCTTTTTTGTTTATGATGTTACCTTAATTATGGACCCTTCAATTCTCAAATGGTTATGCTTCTTCCTCCCTGGTATCTCTGATACTTAATAGTTTTGATGAATTGTTTTATTTTGGGTTAGGGTTATATAGATATTCCTTTTTTGTTTATGATGTTACCTTAATTATGGACCCTTCAATTCTCAAATGCTTATGCTTCTTCCTCCCTGGTATCTCTGATACTTCATAGTTTTGATGAATTGTTTTATTTTGGGTGAGGGTTATATAGATATTTATTAATATTTCTCCTGATTTCCTGGCCCTTGTATCCTCAATTTAAGACTTATTATGTTGTCGACGTCATATAATTGCAATTGTGGCATTGGTCGTTCAATGTATTCGTCTTAGCGAGCCTTATATTTGGAGGAGAAGACCCTACAATCACCCGAAATTGTCTATGGTTTGCAACAACCAGACTTAACAAGTATTTTCTATGCTTTCAAATGTCGTAACTTTGGTTAACCTTTTTTTCGTATTACTCATATATTCTCTAGTGACTTCCAAATTCTTTACGTTATGCATGTTGACTTAAGTTATTTTTGGTACATTCCCAATCTCTAACAGAATCTCTATTTTCGAATTTCATTCGTGAGGATTTTCTCTTGTCAAGTTTGGGTTTGACTTCGAATCGCCATTTTCGTTTACATGTCTACGATAAAACCATCTATTATTGTTATATTTCGCTCTAGGTAATTTAGGAGCCGAATTTGAATACAGAATAGGGTTTTTATGATTTATTATTAATATGCTACTTTGGTTACGCCCTTACAAGAGATAGGTTAATAGACAATGACTTTCCCTTGAATTTTATCTGTTGCTCTATACAACTCTTGAAAGTCTAATATATTTGACTTACTTTTGAACATCTTTCGAAGCCATCCATGGCATATAGTACTTATTATAAACTCGGTTCTTTGGTTTTTCTTGTATAAATGAATTTGGTCAGTTTTTCTTTACGACCTTGAGACATTTATGCGGATATTTAGTGTCCAGTTTATGAGAAACAGGGGCATCTTTATCTCTCTTGCTAATCCACCGAATATTCAGCAATAAGACGCACATGGGGCAGTCACTTATTTGACCGCGCCCATGTCGAGCTGATTGTTGAATATTTTTGAAATCAATAATCGAGATAAGCTCAGCGGAGAAATAGATCTATATATGGAAATTTTCTCTTTGTTCTCGACAATAATAATCTTAGCATATTCGGTTTACAGTGAATGTGTTTACTTGTTTAGATCTTATTTACAATGTTTAAGATTATTGGTAATAATCCTTCACAAACCTTGCATAGGTTTAGATTTCAACTAATACATTCGTTCATTTTCGTTTATACTAGTAAAGAAATTGTTATCATCTTGTCTGTTATGTTCTTTATTTTTTTTGTAATTGATACAAAATTAGAGGAAAGATGGGACTCAATTTAGTTGGGATTAAAAACCCTCATCTTTCTTCTATGATAGAATAAATTCTTTGTCAATATTATTCACAAATAACAAAGATTTGTATTTAATTATAGACACTATATACATCATACGCACAACTGAAAAATTATTACTATATACATTTTTATAGTTTGGAATATCCATGAGAGCTGCGTGACCCACAATAGGCCTTTTAGTTCTAGATATTCAAAATTTTGCGAATATTCTCAGCAAATGGATATACCCTCTTTTTGAATTCATTCACGATATCTTATTTTCTTTATAGTATGATAGTATTATTAATGTTAGATCAAAACATTTTCACATTATAATAGGAAAACAAATACATTGAGGAAAAATTATTTCAAAACATATTTCACTTATTTGTTTTGTAGTGTGTGAGCCTCCTATGAAAATCACAAAGGGAAATAGAATGCTTCATCTAACTAATGACAACCAGTACCCTCTATTAGCCCTTCCCTTGAACTAATTTCACATCTAGAGCATTTTTCCTTACCAAAGATGGCACTCGGTCCACCAAGGTCTTCTGTGACCACAACTGGTCTAGCATAGGATTTGAGTGACTAAAAACATGGTTCATTTTGGAATTCCACTAGCTAACCATGAAAAGAATTTCCTTTTCGCAACGTTTTTCCTCCCTCAACAATGTCCTTTCTGAGGTTATCAAACTTAACAACTTTTATTTTCCTCTCTTGGCCCCCCTCCAACAATGCTCTGAGTTCAGAAGGTTGCCTTAGAATTTTTCCCCTCTCACCATGTTGGCATTATTTTCCCTAAATGAGATGGCTTATATTTAGGGATAGGAATAACTTTATGGTATGTGAAACTCTCATTTAACATATTTTCCCACCATAATTTTCCTGGTTGGAAATACACAATATTTATTAATGAAATTTAGAAAAATAGACATTTGTGTTTATCAGTTATTCAAAGTAGGTCTTTAGAATGGCCCATAGTCTAACATGTAACTTTAAAAAAGGTAAAATAAAATATTTATAATTCAATGGAGGCTATTACATCTTCCCCTGCATGAGAGAAACATTGTGCTTGGTGTTTTCCTCACGCTTAGAACAAGCTTGGATATGCCTCCCACATAAAATTCACATCCTCCTAGGTAACCTTTTCCGGGTTGAAGTGCTTCTACTACACTTTAACCTCGGTGATAACTCATTCTATAGCATAATTTCTCTATAATCTAGAATACACAGAGGCTGAACCATGAATTCTTCGTGTGTATTGACCCACATCCATATTCATTATAACTATTGTTAGTTTCCATAAGTCATCAATTAATAAACAAATATAAAAACATTTCACTTTATTTTTTTCATGTACATCATTCCAATTAATAATATGCTTAGGATCATAGATGCACTTATTTAATAAATAGACATGGAATACATTATGTAGAAGGATATTACTAGGAAAAGTCAATTGATACACTACAAACCCAATTCAATGAGGTATTTGGAAAGACCCACATAATTAAGGAGACAATTTTGTACAACTTCCCCACCTCAAGGTGCTCTTATATGGTTTGGCCCTTACATACATATGATCTCCCACTTTAAATTCCTTGTAGGTTTTTCTTTCTTCTATTGGCTATGGGGTATGATTAGCTTCTTGATTCAAAGGTGTCGTATTGTCCTTAGTGGGGAGAGGCAGGGGAGAGGGCGTGTGGGGGGTGGGTGACAATTTTATGCCCCCCCTAGGTGTGATTCGGGGTAAGTGCCCCTAAAGAAAAAATAGATGAAAAAATTCCTTGTAAAATTTTGTAATTTTATAGTCAATTTAGGTCGTTCATTAGGAAAAAGATCTCAGAGTAGAAGTTATGTTAATTTAAGTTTTTTCCTTAGACCCTTGGATTATATGAAGGAATTGTATTGAGGTCGTGTATGATGATTTTGAGCGAAACATAGAGAAGAGATTGTGTGAGAGAAAATAGGAAATTACAATGGATTTGTTATAGGTTGTGTCTCTTCACTTTGTTCGATAATATAAAAGGAAGGACTGGTTGTTTCTCTGTGGACATAGCCCAAATTAGGTGAACCACGTATATTTCAGTCTCTTTTGTTTTATGGATTTTTGTGTTTTTATTTACCCAATATTTTTATGTGTTCCATTATTTTGTTAATTAATTTCTAACATTGTTAGCATACTTTTTTTTCGCTTCCTGATCAGCCTTCAAATTTATTCATACTTTCCTCAGAGTGTCTTCTATTTCTTTTAGCATGTCTCATCCCAGTATTAATTTATATTTGGGATTACTCCAATTAATAGGTGTATTACACCTTCACCCATATATACTTCAAATGGACTCATCCTTAAAGAAGCAGGATAACTATTATCATATGCAAATTACACGAGGTAGAGATAATCTTCCCACTTGGTTCCTTGTTGCATAAATCACATCATTAACATATCCTCCAACTATTGATTCATCTTTCTATTTGCCTATCCATCTAGGTATGGTAGGCAGTATTGAGTTGTACTTGAGTGCTTAATATAGTAAATATATTCTTCAAAAAGGCATAAGTAAACATCACACATGTATTCCAGATTACTACCATCGGGATACCATGTAAACAAAAAATTTATCTCATAAATATGTCAATAACTTTATCAACTTTGTAGGTTGACTACATATGTAAAAATGTGTTGATTTACTTAACTTATCTACCACAACCTTTATAGAGTCATTTTTTCTTTTTGAATTCGGTATACTCATCATAAATTCTAGAGTGCTAATTTCAAATTTCCATTCAAGAATGGGTAACATGTGATGTAAACCTATTGGGTGTTGATGTTAAGCCTTTACCTATTGGAACTCTAGACATTTTTCCAGATATTCTTCCACCTCCCACTTCATACTAGGCCAAAACTAATCCTTCGTCATGGTAGTAATTAATTTTTGGTAATGAGGGTGGATGGTAGAAGGTATTTTATGATATTGATCTAAAATTAGATGCTTAATATCTTTTTGGTTGGGAGCATAAATTCAATTCGTATAAATCATAAAATCACCCATATTAATGTCATATCCTAATTGTTTTGCAGTACTATTTTTCTCCTTCGTTTTCTTCCATAAAATTGATATTTTGGGTCTCTTTGGGCTACATCTTTAATCTAATTTGTAAAATCAAATTTTATTTCACTAAATGAAAGTTCATAAATACATTTGAACCTCCTCGCTAGGGAATCTTCCACCTGTTTTTATTTACCTTTCAAGTGTTTTATATCAAATGCAATTTCACATAAGAAACTACTGCATCATGTTCGTTGAATGTTAATGGTAGGATGTTTAAAGAAACTTGTCAAGATACTATGACCATCATCAAAATAAATTTCTTTCCTAACAAATAGGGTCGCAATACCTTTAAAACATGAACTGCTGATGTTAGTTCTTAGTCATAGGAGAAGTACCTTTGCTCATTATCCTTAAATTTCTGGGACTCAAAGCCTACCACTTGGCCCTCTTGCATCAACACACCTCCTACCCCTTTCTGACATGCATATGTACAAACAACAAATTCCTTTTCAAAATCTGCAATAGTTAGAACAAAGATGGTAGTCAACATATGATTTAGTTGGTAAAAACTATTTGGCATTTTTTTGCTAGTTAAAAGTTCTCTCCTCCTTTTTTAAAGAGGTTATGGATTAAGCTACTCTTGAAAACCCATCTATGATGTAGCGGTAATAACTTGCTAATCCCATAAAAGATCTAGTATCTATAACATTTTTAGGAATTGACCATTCCATAATTATTTTAATATTTTTGGGATCTATAACTATTCCCTATAGAGTGATTATGAGCCCCATGTATTGTATTTAATCTTTATAAAATTTACATTTGTTATACTTGGGGTATAGTAGGTGTTCTCGCAAGGTCTCCAAGATATTTCCAAATGTATTTTATGCTCTTTCTTATTCTTATATTAATTAAAATATCTTAAATACATATTAATATGAACTTATGTAAATATGAGTGAAATATACTATTTACAAGACACATAAACGTCGTCAAGGTGTTAGCAAGCCCAAAAGATAGGACTACAAACTCATGGTGTTTGTAATGGCTCCTAAATGAAGTTTTCCATACATATCCTTCTTTGATCTGTATTTGATGGTACCATGAGCATAAGTGAATATTGAAAAGAATAGTAGTGCACGTAACTTGATCGAATGAACCCTCGATCCTAGTTACTGGATACTTATTTTTAATAGTTAATTTATTTAGTTGTTGATAGTCAATGTAAAACCTTAAGGTGTCATCTTCCCTTTTAGAAAAAGAGTACAAGCACTCCCCATGGCGATACACTTGGCTAAATATATTTTTTATCGAGTAGCTCATGTAGTTGCATTTTTAATTTACCCAACTTAGGTATACTCATGTGATAGGGTTCCTTAGATATTCGGGTGGCTCTCAAAATCAATTCAATAATAAACTAATATCTCGTTTAGGGACAAACCGAGGGATCTCTTCTAGAAATACATCTACAAAGTTTTGAACAATTGGTAGGTTTTGCAAGGCTATTTTCTTTTCCTTAGCATTAGTGTATCCCATTTGAATCAAAAAAATATAACAACCTTCCTAATTCTTTTTCAAGCTATGATGTTGTGATTGGTCTTAGTTTCAAGGGTCTTATTATCCCTCAAATTTCTTGTCTAGAAGCTCTTTCATTAATAAAAACTAATAGTTTTATGCTTATAGTATACAAACATAGTTTCCCAATGAAATGAGAACTATTTCCTCAAAATGGGAACTCTAGAGGAAAAAACCAAAAAAATATGAAAAAACTGCCCATAAACGAAAAGCTTTTATGCTGCATCAACATTTTTTTCTTCAAGGTAAATTTTCAACTTTTTTTGAAAATGATAGTAAAAACCAATTTTTTCTTCACATAATATGAAAAACACCGTGAAGAAAAAAAATAAAAATTAAATATTGATATTCGAACAACTTTTTTCGTGGTTAGTTGAAAAACACCCCGAAGAAAAAAAGTAAAAACAAAATATTGATGTTCGAACAACTTTTTTTTCATGGTTAATTTTCAACATTTTTTAGCAATGACGTTAAACATAAAATATCATGACTCCAAAAAACCTTAAAATTTTAATAATTTTTAGGCGTGACATTAAAGATAAAACATCACATATATGAAAAGTATTAAAATTCCAATAATTTTCAACCATGGTGTTGAAGATAAATATCATGACTCTGAAAAACCTTAAAATTATGACACTTTTCAACCACGACATTATAGGTAAAATAATGTGGTTCCAAAAAAGCTTAGTCATTGAATTAAGAATAAATATGATGACTACAAAAACTCTAAAAATGAATACATAAATCCAAGAGACATTATACCAACAGTATTTTTTTAAACACTAAAGATATAGCTCTCTAAAATTTTTAACCTAACACAATGTGACGCATTGCAAGCAAAATCTAAAAATCAACTATCAAATTGACACATAATGAGGATGAACTTTATTCATTGCAATGAAAATTTAAAAAACAACAATGAAGAGACATTATACCAACATTATTTTGTTTAAACACTAAAAGTATAGCTCTCTAAATTTTTTAACCTAACACAATGTGACGCATTGCAAGCAAAATTTAAAAATCAAATATCAAGTTGATAGGCAATGAGGATGAACTTTATCCATTGCAGTGAAAATTTAAAAAACAACAATGGATTGACACACAGTGGTGATGGACTTCATCCATTGTAATGAAAACCTAAAAAACAACTAACAAATTAGCATTTGTTAGCACATGGTTGGGTTAATTTTTTAGTGTAACAAATAAAAGATTTAAGAAAAAAAGAAAACTTAGCTAAGTAATTAAAAAAAAAATCTTAAATATCAATAAAATAAAATAAACAAACAAAAATAAAAAGAAATCAGAAAAAGAATAGTTAAAAAAAACAAGCATAAAATAGTAAAAAAATAAAAAATCTTATATGAAAAAAGAACACACATTAATAAACTAAAGAGAAAAAAATTAAAAACAAATATATATATATATATACTAATATAATATATATATTATAAATATAAATTAAAAACATTTAAAAATAAAGTATCATTTAAAATAAACATTAAAAAAACAAAAAAAAACAAAGAAAAATTAAAAATATCAATTCTTATAATAAATATATTTAGTAAAACAAATTTGAAAAAATATAATAAATGAAAATCTATTAAATATTTTTTACACAAAAAAAAACTTGTGGGGTTGGGATCTCGAGGTTGTGCAAAAAGGGCCACAGGCATGGCATTGTGGCAACCCTCCACTCCCCATCCCCTTTCGCGGCCCTTGCCACACACCCTAGAGTGCACATTGGTTTCCGGGAAGAGGATGTGTGCCCTATCACAAGCAACAACCACTGCAAGAGGGGTTGGGGGACGGGCCAATTGGATTTATGCCCCAAGCCAGGTGGCAAGGGTCACACGAGGTATTGGGGTGCGACTCGTTTCTCCTGCAACGCCACCACTGTCCCTAGCTACCTGGCTAGTGGTTTAATTTTTTTATTGAAAAAATAAATTGGTTTTTTTAAAATATATATTTTTTTTTAATAATTAATATTTTACATGTTAGTTTTTTTTTCAAATATATTTTTTTAATGTTATTTTTATTTTGACATAATTTTTTATTTTGAATTGTTATTAGCTGTTTTTAATTTTTTAAACATTTATCTTAAATATTTCAAATAATTTTTAAGTTCCTCTTTTTTTTTTTTAATTTGTTTTCAATTTGTTTTTTCTAAATTATCCTTCTATATATATTCTTTCCTAAATTTATCATTTTGTATATTTATTTTCTAAGTTTTAGTGATGTTAATTTTTTTTGGTTAAATAATTTTTTTCTAATTTATGTTTCAAATGTTTATGTTTATTTTTTAATTATTTTTTGTTAGCCAATATTTTCTTTTATTTAAATATTATGTGAATCATTACTTTTGGACAAAAAACTTTATATGTCATCATCTTTGGATATAAAATTAATAAGAAAATCATAAAAGTTGTTATTTTCAACATTATTTGTTGAATAGCTTTCATAACATATCTTTATTGAACATGTTATTTTTCGTAAAAAGGTCCTCAAATACATTTTTTTTTAGTTATATCTATATGGAAATTGTGCATATTTTTTCAAATGTTTAAGTTTTTTTACTGACAATTGTTTTATGTCTATTCAAGTATTAATGAATTATATATAAA
>APFE031290780.1:99858-176818 GCA_000404065.3 Pinus taeda
TAATAAATGAAAATCTATTAAATATTTTTTACACAAAAAAAAACTTGTGGGGTTGGGATCTCGAGGTTGTGCAAAAAGGGCCACAGGCATGGCATTGTGGCAACCCTCCACTCCCCATCCCCTTTCGCGGCCCTTGCCACACACCCTAGAGTGCACATTGGTTTCCGGGAAGAGGATGTGTGCCCTATCACAAGCAACAACCACTGCAAGAGGGGTTGGGGGACGGGCCAATTGGATTTATGCCCCAAGCCAGGTGGCAAGGGTCACACGAGGTATTGGGGTGCGACTCGTTTCTCCTGCAACGCCACCACTGTCCCTAGCTACCTGGCTAGTGGTTTAATTTTTTTATTGAAAAAATAAATTGGTTTTAATATATATACTGTTTTTTATATATATTATATTTTTAATGTAGGTTTTTTTCAAATATATTTTTTAATTGTTATTTTTATTTTGGATATTTTTTATTTGAATGTTATTAATTTTTATTTTTTAAACATATCTTAAAAATTTCAATAATTTTTATGTCTCCTCTTTTTTTTATTTTTATTGTTTCAATTTGTTTTTTTCTAAATTATCTTCATATTATTCTTTTCTAAATTATCATTTTGTAATATTTATTTTAAGTTTTTAGTGATGTTTATATTTTTTTTTGGTTAAATAATTTTTTTCTAATTTATGTTTCAAATGTTTATGTTTATTTTTTAATTATTTTTTGTTAGCCAATATTTTCTTTTATTTAAATATTATGTGAATCATTACTTTTGGACAAAAAACTTTATATGTCATCATCTTTGGATATAAAATTAATAAGAAAATCATAAAAGTTGTTATTTTCAACATTATTTGTTGAATAGCTTTCATAACATATCTTTATTGAACATGTTATTTTTCGTAAAAAGGTCCTCAAATACATTTTTTTTTAGTTATATCTATATGGAAATTGTGCATATTTTTTCAAATGTTTAAGTTTTTTTACTGACAATTGTTTTATGTCTATTCAAGTATTAATGAATTATATATAAATATATAGCTCATAACTTTAAAATATTGGTTTATTATTACCTTTTAACTTCACAAAATGAAAAAATCATATAAAAAAAAAAAAAAAAAAAAAAAAAAAAAAAAAAAAAAAAAACATTTCAAAGAAAAAAATTCAACGCTTAGAAAACCTTAAGAAAGAACATCTCTTGACCAAAAAAAAGAGGAATAAGACAATTTAAAAATTCGTTAAATAACCAACATTTTAAACAAATTGTACGCACTTAACACAAAAGAAAATTTAAAGACTAAAAAATATGCCCTCCAAAAGAAAGAAATTCGATGATGCATCACTTTTCCAAATCTGCATGAAAATCACCAACATCTAAAAAAAATTATCCATACTTAATACATCAAAAAAATTGAAGTGCGAAAATATGCTAAAAAAAATTGTATTATAAATCAAGGCTTTTCGAAATTGGATGATTTTTAACGACCTCTAAAAAGTCAGAACTCGGTACAATGATCATTTGATTGGAAATGGTGTTTACAAGGGATAAATGTTCTTCCAACCAATCCATACCAATCAAAATTTCGTAAGAACCTAAGGACAAAATATTTAATTTAATTTTTTTGGATGACCTACTAATTCAACAAGACAGTACTAACCTCTTGTTGTCACTCTCCTTTTATCTCTAGTGTCTAACTAAACCAACCACAGGTTCTCATACTTACTAAATTGTAGATGATAACATTCCATTATTTTAGGACTAATATATCTCATGCTTTCTCTAGGATATATTAAAATGGATATAGCTTGATTGAAAATCTTACCTTTAAAATTAATCATTATAGGTTGATGCTTGGCCTTAAGGTCCTGTAGTGGAACATTAATTTTCGGTAAATTTCTTACTACTTCTTCCATGGTAGATGCTTCTTGAATATTTGTTTTATGTTGTATTTTTCTAAAATAAGGGGAGACTAAAATATAATATGGTTCTCCACAACCCCAACACTGTAATGGTGGTCTCTATTGTAGGTGAGAGTCAGGTTTTCCTATTAATTCGGTTGGTTTGGATTTATTCTGCAACCATGGATTTTGATTACCTTTCCTCAAATTTTTACATGGTTGGTTTTTGTGTGAATTCTTAGTGTTTATATGTTTCATATTCTTAGTATTCTAAGGATATTTATGTCCTTTCTTTTCTGACCATCTCTTGTAATGATCTCCTTTCTGTTTCATCTTTTAATATCATATTCACACTTTACAAACAACTTCGTCCATGGACATAGGGTTATCAAACTCCAACCATTCCTTCAAATATGTTGATACACTACCTATGAAACATTGTACCTTAGTCGTTTCTTCTCATATGTAAAGGAATTACCTCAATAAGGAAGCAATTCCTCCATAAACACATTCATAGATAGATGACCCAATTCAAGACCATGATTTTTTTTGGCTTTATCATCATTAAACTTGTTAGTTAAGTACTTATTCTTGAAATATTACCATAAATACTCCCATGTTATCCCCTCTTCATCAATTCCTTAGACCATATTAACTTTCACCACAATGTTTCATTTCCTTGGAGTTGGTATATTTCTAGACGAGCCTTCGAGTTGTGGTCATACTGATAAATATGGATGTACCTATTAATATTTATAATCCATGGTTCTACAACATTCTCTGAATCATTATCGAACATTGGGGGCTTGATTTTTCTAAATTCCCATTGTAATTGTAATTTTTGCTTTTTCATCCCTTTGAGCATTTTTTCATGACAATCATTTCTAGTCTCTTCCTCATTTGTTTATTTAACACCCTCTCACTCTTGTGTAAGAATTTTTTAGGTATATTGTACTCTCTCCAACTGTGTGATTCTTCTCTATTTTCATTATCACTAATTGAGGCTAAAGTTGTTTGATTCTATTTTCTTCTACCATCAATTGTTGTATTGTCTCCAAAAGTATAATGTTTATACACTACGTTTCCTCTCGTAACTAGACTCACATTCCTAGATTGGATCCTCGAAAGGGTATTGAGCTATGTCTTGTAGATGGTCTTTTTGTATTCATCTTACGACATCCTCTTCTCTTCCCTCTCTGGAACGAAAAAACAAAATTATTGTTCCTGTCTTGGTTTCCCTAAATAAGCCACATTATAGAAACTCTGGCTTTAATACCACTCGTAACATAACCGTTCATTTTTTTCTCTTTTTAACATTATTAACCTGTAGATTTATATGATAAAAATGAATAACGTTTTGTTACCAATTGGTTGTTATTCAGATAAACACATTATATATTTGTTTTTTTTTTTGTGAGCTAAGATGCAACCATTTATATTAGAACGAGTTAAAGCCTGTACATACATAATATGGCCTCAACCCGCCCCGAGGGGAATCCACGTCTATTGGCCATCTGAAGTTTTTAATAGCCATCCAAAAATTAAATTTACTTAGTCTATTTATCCATGCTATATAAACTATCCATTCCAAGAAGCTAGCATTGTTTGCTAACTGCATTATAAACTATAACAAAGGGTAGCATACTTTCCAGCTTCATAACTAGGGAGATAATAAACATATCTTAATAGATCATTCTTCCATTGCGCTCGACTGGTGCTTCTCCTCTTTTGCTTCCTGAGTAAGCTTCTCTAGCTGCTGCTATATCTCGTCAAGCTTGCCATCTTGCCATCATAAGGGTTATCTGAAGGTTATTCAACTCCTTCTTTAGATTTGGAATGCCTTGGGCTAGTTCTACCATCTCCATTGCCACCTGTTCCATGGCTTTTGCTAACAGCCGCTTCATTACCCAATACACATGGAGGGTTTGTTTGTACAGGGACATACGTCCTCTGGTGTTTCCGGGGTCTCGCAACAAATATTCCCAGTCCTCCATTTCAGATTCTGACTGCTCCTGGATCGCCTCCTCCTCCAAATGTTGAATTATCCTCTTGATATCATCGTGTGTGTCCTTACTATATGCCCTCTCTGCGTACTGCACCTGCCGCTTCATCGTTCTCATGCCACGTTTGTTTCCTGCCGATTAGGGGCGTCCCTGTTCCTTATTACCTGCTTGATGATGTCCTCCTCTCCCTCTGTGACCCCTTCCTCGTGCTACATCACCTGCATTACATTCGTTTACCGTGCTTCCCTGTCCAATAACACTGGAGGATGATCACATGCATTCATCCTCTTCTCTACCTCTATTATTCTTTTCTGTGATGTCAACCTTCGTTGAACGAGTATCCTCAACAGTTCTCCCTTCCCCTCTTCCGGTTTTCCTTATCTGCGGTCGACTATCCCTTTCCAAGTAATATATCTCCTCAATTTTTTCCCAAGTCTATTCCTCTTTTTCCCGGTGTTCCGCCTTAATTTCCTCAGTTTGCGAAGGTCCTCCTCCCCTACTCTCGAATGTTTTAGTCGTCTTCATTCCACCCTCTGTTCTCTTACTCTGGAGTTTCCTTAACCCAGGAGGTCATCCTGGTTGCTGCTTACTCTTTGCGAATTCTCCTGCTCCGGTTGCCACCTTTTCTCCCTTGCCTCTGCTCACCTCGAGGGCGTTCACTGCATGCTTTCCCTTATGCCTCCACCCGTATCCACTCCCTCTTACCTTCCTCCCTCTCTTATGTTGTTGCATCGTCTTTCTCTGATGCCTGCACTCGCCATAATAGCCCACTCCTCCTCAGCTTGCCCTTGTGCGAGCTAGTCCTTGTCCCATCATTGCTCCGCCATCACCTCCACCACCTCTGAGGTTCAAATTATCGTTCCTGCTACTATTTGAAATGATGCCCAGTCTACCTAACATGCTGACCACTTGCCGTGATCTCTTAATGTGAGGTGGCTCATAATTGCCTCCTCTTGTCCTTTTATTGCCTTCCCATCTTGCCACGTTTGCCACCCTGATCGGGGGTCCTTTATACTTCTCTTTATTGTTCAATGGATTCATTTCTATCCTAAGTGATTATTAGGTTGAGAGTCTCCCATCCAGGTTTGTTCATAACTGTTGGCCAAATGCTATCCACCTTACCTTCTTTGCATCCCCAATTTGCCAGAAAGTCTGCTGCTTTGTTTCCTTCTTGTTTTACATGACTGATAATTTTATAGTCGATATGTTTCAGGTTGTTAGCCATGTCTTGAACTAACCCAGTCGTCCTCCAGCTCTTGGCCACCTGTTCCCAATCCTTCACATTGTCTAGTTTTCTGAGCATTCCAGTTACTATCTGCGTGTTGCCTTCAATCTCTAGGTTCCTATATCCATTTCTCATTGCTATTTTAATACCTTGGTATGCGGCCATCATTTTTGCTTCGCTATTTGTCATTATGCCTCCTTTGTCTGCATACACCCATCTAGTTCGACCCATGTTGTCTCTAAAGATGCCCCCAAAGCCTGCAAGTCCTAGGTTTCCTTTAGAAGCCCCATCAAAGTTCAATTTAATGAAGTTTTCCCCTAGATATCTGAACTGTGCCTGGCTCTATGTCTGTGGTCTCTGGTGTCTTTCCTTCCGGGGGTAGATCATGCTGTATTCTATATTGAGCTTGGATAAGATTCTTCTCTCCTTCAGATTTTTCTTTCGTTCCTCCTCCCCCCACTTTTCAGCTAGAATAGTTTCTCTTATTGCACTTTGAGTTTTCTCCCAAATCTTCCCTGGTGAATTATTTTTGTCCCAAAATATCCTTTGATTTCGTTCTTTCCATAGAAGCCATATGAAAAATCCTACAACTAAACTCCATATTCTCATTACTATGGAACATGAAAATTTGCCTTTTCTCCATTGGAGTATGTTCTGTTTTATATCAGTAGGATCTCTGTTAGATTTTCCAAAGAGGTTCCTTACCTCATCCCATTGGTGCTGGGAAAAAACGCAGCAATTGAGGAGGTGTTCCTGAGTCTCCTTCTCTTGTTTGTAGATGTTGCATCTGGGGGGGCCTTGAAAACCTGTTTTCTGTAGCTTGTCCCACGTTAGGATTCTTCCTTTCCCTACTAACCATGCAAAAATTGTTACTTTTGGCCACCACTTATTCCTCCATATTTGTTTCCAGTCTATATCTTCCTCTTCTCCTTCTTGTCAAGTGGCTAAATAGTAGGCTTCCTTGACAGTAAAAGCCCCTTTTGTAGATTTTATCCATCTGAGTATGCCTAGTCCCCTGCTATTTTTTATTCTTCTTAAATCCATCTCTTTTGTTAGTATCTCTTTCTGAACTTCATCAATATTTTCGTCCCATTCTTCGGGCATCCTCTCATAAACACATTATATATTTGTTACTATTCACATAAACACATTATATATTTTTTAATGGATCCAAATATAACTTCATTTGTTATTATTAATTCTTGCAATATATTTACATTGTTTGGAACATGCACAGAGCTTACGAACTCATTGTAATGATTGTCTAGATTCTTTCATATTTTCATAATATGCAATGTTATATCTTTTCCCATGTGTGGATACATTAGGGTCCCCTACTCTATGTATATCTTATAATGGTTAATGTTTTTGTTCAATGTAATAAATATTTTGATCCCAACTTATGCACATAGGAATTCAAGCATCTCATATACATAAATTGTGGCATAGCTTATGAAAACTCTTCTAGAGAGGTGGTTGGACTATTGTCTCGGGATTGATTCTAGCTTGGGAATAGTAATATGGAACTCGATATATAGTTATGGTGGTTAGGGTTTTGATCTATGGTGTTGAAGGAGCTACGTGGTTAGGGAGTAACTTCCTCTAGGGACTGTCGCTCCTCACTCATTTTCACCCTTTCACTCACAAGAAAGAGCTCTGTAAAGATATGTTGTTTCTTATAGTGTTCCCTTAGCTATGGACCCTTCCATACTTCTCATATGGTTTTGCTACTTCCTCCCTGGTAACTTTGACAATTAGGAGATTTAGTCAATTGTTTTGTTTCGAGTAGGGTTATCTAGATATTTATTAATTGTTATGGTCATTGTCAGGTCCTTGTCTCCTATGTTTAAGACTTATTATGTAGTTGTGGTCATCATATTGCAACTGAGTCATTAGTCATTCAAATTATTGCTCTTGGAGAGCCTAATATTTGGAGGAGAAAACACTAAAATGGAGCCAATTTGCATATAGTTTGCAACAACTAGACCCAATAATGTATTTTTAAATTTTTGAAATGCCCTAAGGTCAGTTAACCATTTTCTAGTATAATCATATATTCTCTAGTGATTTATGAATTCGTTATGTTATGCAAGCTCCCTCAAGTTATTTTTCCTGCATGCTCAATCTCTAACAAAACCTCTGCTTTCTAATTTTTTAGATGAGGCTTTGGTCCTATCAAATTTCGGTCTCGCTTTGAATGGCCAGTTTAGTTTACATGTCTACAATTCTTCTAGGTTCACATAAAGCCCTCTATTATTTTTGCATGTCACTCTAGTTACCTGAGGAGCCAAATTCAAATATGGGATAGGGTTTTTATAATTGAATATTAATATGTTTCTCTAGTTAGTATCTTACACGAGTTAGGTTAATAGTTTCATTATGATTGCGTGGCCTTAACTTGGCCATGAAGGTTAATTGTTGCTTTGACCAAATCTTGAAAATATAATGTATATAACTTATTGGTGAATGTCTTCCGGAGGAATTTATGACATGTTCTACTTATGGTAAACTCGATTCTTTGGTTTTTCTTGTATAAAATCATATGGTCAATTTTTCTTTACAATGATGAGCAACTTATGTAGATATGTGATGTCGAGCTGATGAGAAATAGATCTATATATGGAAATATTTTATTTTTCCTCAAGCATAATAATCTTAGGATATTTGGTTTATTGTGAATGTTTTACTTGTCCATATATTTTTTAGCATGTTTACAATTCTTGTTAATGATGTTTATCAAAATCTGCATATATTTATATTCAAACTAATGCATTCCTTCCTTTTAGTTTATACTAGTAATTTAGGTTAGTCCCTATTTTGTCTAACAAGTTTGGTACTAACGTGAATTCATTTGCACTATCTTATTTTTTTCACAATATGAATATGAGAGCATGATTGTTAAATTCAAGCATTTGCACATTATAATAGGAAAACAAATACATGTAGGAAAATTTTTTCCAAAACATATTTGACTTATTTGTGTATAAGCCCAAGTAAACTGCACAACCCAAAACGAAAGAGCACAATTAAGGAGTGCAATGGAAGAGTGTCATATTAATGATAAAATTACTTATTTATACATGGGCAGTCTAGTTATGAGACAATTGTGTCTTGGAAACTTATTAAAAAAAACATAAAGTAAAAATAATTACATATTTAAAATATATAATAACAATCCTAAAGAATTAGTTAACATTCCCCTCTTAATCTGAAGGGACATCTGACATGCCAAGTAACGTTTTGAACTTTTCAAACTTTTCACATTCGAGTGGCTTTTGTAAATATGTCTTCCATCTACTCTGAACTAGGACATGTGTCAGATGAATAACTTTGGCCTCTACATAATGTTGAATCAAGTGATATTTGGTGTTAATATGATTGTTTCGATCATGAAACTTGGGATTCTTAGCTAATTGATATGCATAAGAGTTGTCGACTAGTAGTGGAGTTGAAGCTTTTTGCTTCTCCTACAAGTCTTTACGTATTTTGCGAAGCGAAATGATTTCTTTTGTAGCTTGAGCTACTGCAACATATTTGGCTTCGATGGTAGAATCAGTAGGAAACTATTTCTTGGGTGATCTCTAACTAATGGTTGTTAATCTAAGACTCATCAAATAACCAGAAGTAGAGACTTCATTCTCCTTAACTCCATCAAAATCAGAATCTGAATAGCTGGTGAGATGGAAATCTACAACTTTGGTATATTTGATGCCATATGTTCAAGTTCCTTTCAAATACTTGAGCACTCTCTTTTTTTCATTCCAATGTCCTTCACATGGCTTATGCATGAACTTGGAAAGTATCCCTACAACAAAAGATATGTCAGTTCAAGTAGTAATTAGAAAATTCAAACTTCCAATAAGTTTCCTTTACTTTGTTGGATCTTCAAACATACTTCCTTCAGTGGAAGTATGCTTCAAATTATTCTCCATAGGAGTAGCAACCATATTACAATCGTTCATCCCAAATTTGTCCAATAGCTATCCAATATAATTTTTTTGAGAAATGAAAATATTTTGGGGTTTTTAATTAACTTCAATCACTAAATAATAATGTAATAAACCCAAATCTGTCATGTCAAAAACTTTCAATAATTCTATTTTAACAGACACTATATAGTATTATTGTTTCGTATTATCATCAAATCATATACATACACAACCAAATATACAACTGAATTACCAATTTTATTAACAAAAAAATTTGCATCATCTAGATCAAATAACTTATAATTCAACTGGAGAAGGTGTTCAGTTAAATTTTCATACCAAACACGAGATGCTTGTGTTAGTCCATACAAATCCTTAAACAATTTGCATACATTTTTTTCTTTTCCTTTAATAGAAAATCCTTCAAGCTGAAACATATAAACATTCTCCAAATATTCATTTAAAAATGTTGTTTAAACATCCATATGGTGTATCTTGCAACTATTCTATGCTGCAAGAGAAAACGAAGTTCTAATTGAGCCCCATTTTGCTGTAGGAGAAAATGTCTTTGTGTAGTCAATGCCTTCCTTCTGAGTGTAGCCTTTGGCTACAAGTCTTGCTGTGTATTTATCAAGTGGACCATCTACTTTTTATTTGATCTTATACATCCATTTGCAACCAATGGGTTGGACACTTGCAGGAGGATCCACTAACCTCCATGTTCCATTCTTAATAAGTGCATCATATTCCTTTTGCATTGCATCCTTCCTTTCATCACAATTAACAACTTCTTCAAAACTATTAGTTTCGCTAATTCTACAATGATTGAATTCACAGTCATGAGAAACATTACCTAAATCACCTTTATAAGACTTTCATGTTTCAACATCATCATACTTTCTTGGAACATTTCGATCTTGTGTAGATCTTCATAAAGTTTTCTCAAGTGGGTTTGATGGTTGCTCATCTTGAAAAACAAGCTCAAGAACAAGCTCTTCAAGAGAAATTTCTTGTCTTGCATAAACATTACTATCATCAAAATTTTCTTCAGTAATAACATTCTCATGAGTCAAAGAAGGAATAACCACTGACTAATTCAGAATGGAAATCCCCCTTTAGTGTGTGGAACAACATTATCAGATTCAAAATAGAACTTCTTAGATGAAAATTTCTCCAAATGAGTGAGTTTCTTATCAAAAATGGAATTACTTTTACATGATTCAAGGAAAGTAACATCTCTGGAAAGAGTCAAATTCTTGTTCTCCTCGTCATACAATATTTAAGCTTTGGAAGTAGCAGAATATCCCAAGAAAATACATTTGTGACTCCTAGTACCCAACTTGTTGTACTGATGTTTACGAGTTAATGCATAGCATAGAGAACCAAAGACTCTAAAATGTTGAACAACGGGAATATGGTTAGACCATATTCCGTAAGGAGATTTATTGTTAATTACGAAGGAAATGATTTCGAATATAAGCTCCACAAAGCACTGCTTCTCTACAAAACATCAACTTGACATTCTTAAAGAACATCATAGATCTAACCATATTAAGCAAAGTTCTATTTATATGTTCTGCGATTCCATTCTATTGTGGATTATAAGGTATGGTAGTCTGAGGTTTGATTCCATTTTCCTTCAAATATTTTTCAAAAACATGAGAATTGTACTCACCACCATTATCAATTCTAAGAATGCCTATATTTTTATTGAGTTTCATTTTTAATCATCAAATGAATTTTTTTTAAAACATGAAACATGGCTGTGGGAACATGGTTGAACAGTGACTTATTCTTCTACATATACACCCAACATATTCTCAAGTAATCATCAATAAATGTCAGCACATATTTATTTCCATTTGCAGTTACAACATGCATAGGTCCACATAAATCTGAATGTATGAGACCCAATCTTTGTGAATATCTAAAAGAAGAACTATCAAAAGGTTGTTTACAATGCTTTCCTATAATATAAGCATCATAAGGTATAATATTTCTTGGAATTGTCAAAATAACTTTAATACCTTTATTTTTCATAATTTTGATGTTGCCATAATTGATGTGACCAAATTGAACATGCCACAAGAAGTCGGGAGACAGGATATCACTTTGTTGCGCCAAAAGAACAAAATTTTCACGAGAATTAGCAAATGAAGTACCATTTAATGTTAAAATCTACCTTCTTCCACACTGGTCATAACAATTGCATGATTAGATGATCTTCTTATCTTTATGATGACATAAAATATATGAATATAATGCTCCTATTGCCGAATATGGATAAGAGACATCAAATTTCGCTGAAACTATGGAATATTAAGTACATCGTGTAGAACATAATATACAAAATTCGGTATCTTCGAATGAATAGACACAATTCCATATGGTTTCATTTGAGACTTGTCAACAAAGTAAATAACACCATCAATATCATCACTGAATGTTTCAAAAAAATCTATCCTAAATTTCATATGACAAGTGGCTCCTGAATCCAAAATCCGACTATCTCACCATGAAGAAAATGTAGTGTTGAAAACATCATTCATATTAAAATTACAGTGAGAAACAATGTAATGTGCAGACTCTCATGATTTTCCCTTATCTGGTGGTGGTTGATATTTCTTTTCATTTAATTGTTCTCTCCTTTCACTGACTTTCTCCCAAGGGATTTTATAGATAGTAGAAGTATGACCAATTTCACCACATATAAAACATTTGATAGCTGGTCTATCATTAAAATTCCTTTGTTTTATATCATTTTGGTTTTTGTCTCCATGATTATTTTTGCCCCCACTGCCTCTATAATTTCTCCTACGATGACCTCTACTACTTTTATCATCTCTATAAATTTTAGCATGAGACTTCTAATCCTTTTGCGCAAGGCAGAAAGTTTCTACACTAGATTTAGGTGCAGACTCTTTCTTCCCAAATTATTTTTCTCTCTCAGCTATTTTTCTTACTAGTTTATCAAATGTAACGTCTTTTAGCTTCCCACCAGCTTGGAGAGATTCCAAATAGTTTGAATAGACAGGCTGAAAGAATTTTATAAAAGCTAGAAGTTGTAAATCTACTTTAATTCCAATGGCTTTTATATCATGAAAAATGAATTTTACTTCACAGGAACTCTTCAAAGGATCATTATCCTTCATCTCCAAATTAAACAACTTTAACAATAACTAAATAATTTCGAGTTCTAAGTGTGAATCATATAATTCTTTCAACCTCTTTAGTGCTTCGAATGTAGCACCACAAGAAATGATATATTTGCTTACCTCTTCTGTCACCGATGCAGTTATTAATGCATATGCCTTGTTGTCTTTTGTCTGTTAAATTGCACGTTGCTTCTCATTATTAGGTGACTCTCATGCAATTTCTTTTCCATCACTATCCTTCTTGCCTTGACAAACTTCCCACAAATCATTAAAATCAAGGGCACTTTTAACCTTTCTAAACCACTCTTGGTATTTTCCTTTCCATTAAGAACAACTCCAACTATGGAAACTATTGAAGTCATAATTGTTATGTATCCAAATATTTTGTTGGCTCACTAAGATGCCTTTTTACAGGAAATCTTTATCCCTACATTAGTTGTCAACCTGAGGTAAGTCTTTCTATTTCAAGAGTTCCAACACAATATGTCTAGTGATGCTAGAGGTTATTTAATGATGAATCGTTGCAATCATTAAAGGCCAATTCTTCAATTCAATTCAAACAACTCTGCAAAGAGTTATTTATGAAAGGAAAGATCACAACACCCTATTTAATTCTATACAACTTATTCCGAAACCAATTGGAACTGAATGCAAATGAGAATTACACTGAGAATCATTCAAATAAGCTTGAGACTAATCACACTTAATCAAGCAAAGAAACTATGATTATCAAACAACACTCCCAATCTATAACAACCCAAATCAATTTGCATTACTTAATTGAACAACAATCATAAATTAACAACAATCAACAATCGATAATTTGAACAGCAATCGGTAAGTGAACATCAACAAGGATAAAGGATTCATAAATGGTAAACATTTTATATAACAATTCGTAGAACTTAATTAGTCTTGTCTCTCAAGATCTATGATAACATCTATTCAATTGAACAATAATTAAACATGCATTCACTCATTCTAATCAAGGCACTACTTAAGTATATCTCACAGGTTCAATATAAATCTAAGTGAACAAAAGTATAAATCAATATCACAAATATTCAAGATAAATAAGATAACTAAACATTAAATCAATTACAAAGACTAAATATAAACTATAACACAAAGGAGTAGTGGAACTTCTTGTGACTGGGCCCAGAGTCGCCAAAAGCCTCTGCTTAATAAAAACTCAGAATACGGAGATGTATCAAGTGCAACCTTCTTTCATTAACTTCAAAGTAACAGCTGACAGAGTCACTTGATTAACAACATTTTTTCTTCAGAAAAGAATAATTACACATGAATAGTGTGAACTTGTATCTAGTTGCCTTTCGACGCTATATAACATAAAAGAGAAACTTCGATAGAAGTGAATCGTCAGGATCAGGAGATCCTTAGGATTTCACAATATAAAATATGATCATATGGTAAAACGGGAGCATTCTAACTGATCTTTCACTTGCTTGTCTGTCGAAGATGCCATGGCTTTTACCCTTTAAGGCCTCGTGCTGTCGTGATAAGTGAACAACTTTTGCCCAATTGCATCCCTGCATACAAAAATAGAAAAGAATCAGTTTTTCATACTAAATTTGCCTATTCTATTACTAAATAGTTTCTTCCAACTTTAAATGACATTTTCCTCATTTTATTATATAAACAGAGATAATCTTATAAGGATGAATGATAAATGAAGCATTAAATGAAGATAAATCATACCTTTTTCCTATCCCAACATATTCCCCATCTCACCTTCTTGGATGTCCTCGTGCAAGAGTAAAGTTCAGATGCAATTACATGAGGGAATAAGCATGGTATACTTCCTCCATGTAATTCCTAAAACCATTTTTTTGCTTGAGGACAATGAAAGCTTGGGCTACCTCATGATCTTTTAAGTTATAATCACTACAGTATTGATCAGGAGGGTACCATATGATTAGGGTTTTGTAGCGGAACCCTATCCAGTCTATTCCTATTGTTAAACTCATATTGCCATATTTATAAAAACTGGAAGAGGTAGCTTGGAAGTTACGGTATCCGAATGACTCTTGGCCCCTCACAGTGTTACTGGAAACTTCCCATCTTTGCCTTGATGTAGCCAAGGATTCTTCTTTAATATTCTGGAAGTATTCCTTTCCAGCCTAAATGATATCAATATGGATTGGCCCCAATTTGCCAATGAAACCTTCTTCTTTCATAAACTACGTATGCCAGACAGATAGGAGTAGTGGTTGTGTAGGTTCTCCTCTGACCCATAGGTCAATGCCATACTCACGCCTTTTGAATGTGTTGTAAGCCTTGGCCCATTTTAGCTGATTAGCAGCAAATGAAATGAATGCCTGAAATTGAATGTTCCCTATGAAAGGGCAAGGTGGCTATCCCTGTCATATTCTAAAATAAAATTATGCATATAGAGCTCACAAAGGAGGCGCTGAACCTTCTCATTGTGTTCTCTGAAACACTTAATATAATCAGGGGTGGTTTTAATTTATGTCAGTTTACCATCCTTAACGGCCTTAAGTTTTAACAATAGATATCTTTGCATAAAAAATAAAGCATAATTGGTGGTGAGATCTCAACAAGATAGAGTGTCTAAATAGAGACAACAGACAATCTCCATTTTTTCTCTGGCTTTCTGCAATTGACCCTTTAAATTTTCAACCTTCTTTTGCTCAGCCTTTATTGATAAAAAGTCTCATCTTCCATCCTAGTAAGTGCCTCGAGCTTCTTCTTTAGCCCTTGGTGTTTGTGAAAAGGGACCACCTTTTCCTTGTACTGAGCTAGTTCTTGGTGAATTTTAAAAATATCATTCTTTAATTTTCTAATAATGGCTTCTCTAACCAAAGGGGTGTAAAGAGGAATTTCATCTATTCGGACTTCTGCATCTTGGGTCTCGTCAGGGTCAGTATGCATAGCAGCTTTAACTGCTTCTCGAATTACAGCTTGAACATTTTCTTCAATATCAGTCTAGACAACAATGTCCGTAATGGGCTAGGCCATTTAAGTTTCCTGTGAAAGGATATAGGACTCCTTAGTTTGTATGGCAGTATCTTCTCTGATAGATGGCTCAGTTTGGGTTTATTTTGGGAAAAACTCAAGAAATTATGTTTGAGTCTCAGGATCCTTCACAGAACATTGTTCTATTTTTGTCCTTACAATTTCCAATTCTGCTCTCAATTTCCTCATTCTAGTTGCTTCTTTTAGCCAAAATTTCAACTACCTGATTACCTGCTTCTATTTTTTCTATTTTCTGAGCACCTTTTTAAGCTTAGCTTTGTATGGTTCCTCTACTCTAAGGCTTCCATTTGGAGCTGTGTTACCTTCTGCTACTTGTACAAGCTGCACTATGTCATCATCAAGAATGTTCCCAATCGAAACTTCATTTTCTGGTGGTATTTCTCCTTCCAACTCATAATTATTATTCATTTAGTGTTAAGCAGATCCCAATGCAATGGTATCTAATGAAAAATTATCATTCTCATGGACTTCTTCTTGGTAGGCCTCATCCATAGGGGACTTTTAAAATGGAATATCACTTGGTTGATTGGCATCCCTCACTTTTTCACCTTCAGGGTTTCGTTCTGCTGGGGGGTCCACTGGACTGGTGCCTACGGCTTGAGTTTCCTTTTCTACTGGCCACTTCTTCATATTCCTCACCTTTTGCGGGTGTTTCCATATCATGAATTAACTCGCTCTGCTACTCCATGGTTTGTTCATGACCGGAATTATCAGCAGGGACCAACCGATCAGGGGTACAATTCTATTCTTCAGTGTTCCTTAGTTGTTCCCTGCCTTTGGTAAACACACCCATGCTTCCCAAAACCCTTGGCACTTCTTCCTCATAGTCTTGCAACGAAGGGTCTTGAGGACTAAGAGGAGGTGTGTGGGATGGTCTAGGTTCTTCTGCTTGGATTGGAATTCATCGTTGGGATTTTACTCTCACTGAGCATCTATGATTAGTTGATTCTAGGGGTATAGTGGGGCTCTTTCATTTTAATATTTTCTTTGGGTCTGGGGTTCTTGGCCCTTGTTGCTCTGTTTCCTCATTTTCCGGGGGTGGAGAGAAGGTAGGATTTATGATGCTGTACCATGTTAATTGTTGTTGTGCCAATATATTTCTGATAATTAAATTAATTAACCCATGGTGGCTGACTACACTATGTGGGTCCTTGGTTGTCCTTACCTATCGCACAACATCATGTAATAGGGAATTTAGATAAAATGGTAAATTAACTGAAATTCTTTGCTTTAAAATACCTAGGAGTTTCAATTATCGAGGCTTTACCATGTCATGCTGGTCGTTGTAGGTGATATATCTTTAGACGATAACCACCAGCTCTTGCCACAGTTGCTACAATGCCGAAGGATGAATTTCTTTCCCCATTCGTATCAATTGCTCACCCACATCCTAGAAGGCTTCAATTGCGTTGGATAAAAGGACATGTCTGTCTGCACATTTTTCCCCTTGTGCCAAAAGTCAGGTGACCTCAGCCAAGACTTCTTATGAAATGACCATGCTTATGCCTTTGACCATTGTACTACCGTTATGCAGATTTTGTAGAAACTCCAACATTAGCTCTTCACAGAATCCCTAAATTCTATTTAAATACTGTAACCTGCCAACACATTCAAGGATTTTGTGGGCTTGATCCAACCATCAGTAGTGGAGGCTCACTCTGAATTGTTCTTCTGCCCATAACTACTACAATTGAGTATGTTTCTTCTGTATACCACTGTGTTTTACCCCTGTAATGCAACACAGTAGCAATGTATATCACCAAAAATATAAAGGAAATGACATTAATTGGACAATTATTATCATTTTTAGTTAAGTCATTCATCCTGTCAGCCATACTTAATGCAAAATTGTTTGTTCGCATGCCCACCATAATGGTTTCCATTCTTCGACCAATAAGAATTTTCTGTTAATTATTACACATTCTTGCACATCATGCCATTTGTACTCCAGAGGTAATTCGAATGATTTTCACACAGATATCCATATGCAGGCCATCCATATGCAGGCTATCCCCCCCCCAATGAGGAAAGGGTACCCACGTCCTTTCAGCACACGGAAAACAGGAAAATAATCCAATGCGAAATAAATGTCGACAACCAATCTAAAATGCAGAACACGCAAATCAATAAACCATTTAAGTGATTTGTGTTGTTATATGTGAATTGGCCAACGCAAAATAAGAACAACAATATTAAATCATTATGTCAAAGATTTTACCATGAGCAAAATTAATCACATCAGCATAATCGGTGGTTTGTGTTTAATGACTATCGTTTAATGTGTGGGCATATGGAATATGGTAAATATAGATAAAAATTACCATGCTACGTGGCTTGTAAAAGTGCTACCAAATGGAAAATTTCGTTAGAGATAAATTCATAGGTGATAAGAGGTACATGTCATATGGAAATATAATATAATACTTCAATACCACAACAGAGCCACTGCTACCAGCAAGCACTCATAGCCTCGGCAAGGTTGATTTTTAACCCTTCAAAATTATATGGGGTCCTTTCTACAGTTTAATTTTTCTTTCTTTTGTCACAAATATACCACTATGCTGGCATGGTGACGAGATAACCATAATGCCACTCACCAGGGTGTAACAAAGATGATTAGGCTAGTTCATGATGAATGCCCCTATTCTTCTGACAAGTTAATTATCAAGAAGGTCATTACCTTGGTTTGGTAGCCAAATTGGAATGTCACCTATTACATTCTTATGATAATGATAGGCTGGCTTGTGATGAGACCCCCCTATCCTCTTTGGACAATGTTTTAAGAATTTTACTTTTTTATTTTTCTTTTGAAATCTTTCTTGTAGAAAGGGAGGCTCATTTTCTCCTTCATATTCATGGATGGTGTAAGAAGTAAGAAGATGCCAATGGAAGTATTATACTTTTACCCCTTAACATTATATCGATGAGTTTTATCCATTTTGAAGTATAAACATAATCCATCATGGATTAAAGGTAATGAATCATTTCATGATGTGTCCAAAAGAAAAGATGTTCAAAAAACCATTATAAATATACACCACATTAGCTTGATGAATAAAGATATCCAATAAAAGGGTTTTAGAAGTCATAATGACATTGTTATTACCATTTTTCTTTAGAAGAGGCACAAATGAAAGTGGTGCTTATTTGCAATTCAAAAGAAGAAGAAAATGGCATAATGATCAAGAGAAAAATCAGAAATATTCATAATTTAGCTCTTAAAAGGTGCGGTTCAATCGAAAAAATAAAAAATAAAAGATAGAAAACAAGGTACTGTTAAATTGATTGAATGGAGATTGTTCAATCATTTGCACAACGAAATCAATCAAAAACGAAATTGTTGTTCAATCAATTGAACGACAGTTGTCTAGTTGTTCAAACAACAAAATTGAAGTAAAAAAGAAATGTGTTTTTCAATTAGTTGAACAATAGTCATTCAATGGCTTGAGGAGCGAAAAAACACAATAAAAAAGCATTGTTCAAACAAGTAAACAACAATCATTCAATAGTTTGAATATTAAAAGCAAGTAAGGAAAAATGTGTTGTTTAATCAATTGAACGACAAGCGTTCAATAGTTTGAATAATGAAAACAATTAAGAAAGAATATGTTGTTTGATCAATTGAATGGCAGTCATTCAATAGTTTGAACAATGAAAACAAATAAGAAAAATAGTGATGTTCAATCAAGTGAATGACAATTGTTTAATAACTTGAACAATGAAAACCAATGAATGGAAAATGTGTTGTTCAATCAATTGAACAAAAAAAGTTCAATTGTTTGAACAACGAAAATAAAAATGTCTTGTTCAATCAATTGAATGGTTCGATCACTTGAACAGTGAGAACGACAAAGAAAAATGTGTTGTTCAATCAATTGAACAACAAATGTTCAATTGTTTGAACAACGAAAAATGAAAATAAAATAATGTGTTGTTCAATCAATTGAACAAAAAATGTTTGCTTGTTTAAACAATGAAAACAAGAAATAAAAATGTGTTGTTCAATCAAATGAACAACAAAATCTCAATTGTTTGAACAACGAAAAGAAAAATGTGTCGTTCAATTAATTGAACGACGAATGATTGCTTGTTTGAACAACGAAAATCGAAAATAAAAAAAATGTGTTGTTCATTCAACTGAACAACAAACATTCAATTGTTTGAACAATGAAAAGAAAAATGTGATGTTCAATCAATTGAATCGCAAACATTCACTTTTTTGAACAACAAAAACCAAAAAGAAAAAAAATGTGTTGTTCAATCAATTGAAAAACAAATGTTTAGTTGTTTGAATAGCCAAATACGACAAAATAAAACTACATTATTCAATCAATTGAATGGCAAACATTCAATTGTTTGAACAGCGAATTACAGAAGAGAAAGATATATTTTGTTCAATCAATTAAACGACAGATGTTTAATTGTTTGAACAACAAAAAAAACGAAGAGAAAAAAATCCATATTTACATGGAAATGCCTACAAAGGTATGTACATTATTTACAATTTTTCAAGAAATTTCAATTTTTTAAAGAAAAGGTTGTTGGGTTATCATTCCCTTCAGCTAGAATTTGCATGGAGGGGTCCTCGCGTACTTGCTTGCAGAAAGACTTTTTGGTAAGAGGTTAATGATAGAGATGCACTTGATGCTTGTTTACCTTAAAGGAATGGCCACATCTATCTATGGTAGTCAAGGTAAGAGTACCATTGTTCTATACTTCTTGAATCATAAGGGCCAAGCCATCTTGTTTGCAACTTCCCTAGGGAGTCCTGGAACCTAGAATCGTACAGAAGTGCCCCATCCCATTTTTGAAATTTTTTCCCCTTTGATGTTTTATTATTGTAGTTTATTGCAAAGAATGACATCAAGCTTCATCTAGCTCGTTAATCTACTGAAGACACTTCATTTGAGCTTCTGTTAAATCGAGACCCACTTCTTTGGCTGTCCTAAGAGTCTTTATTTCAAATTCGATTAGAAAAATTGGTTCTTTACCGAACACAAGCTGGTAGGGAGAGTATCTACTGGTATTCCTCCAAGTTGTACGATAGACCCACAAGACCTCTAGAAATCTAGCAGCCCAATTTCGCCAATGCATTGATATTGTCTTGGTTAGAATTGCTTCTATAACCTTTTTGGTGCTTTCGACCTGCCCATTTTCCTGCGGATGATACAGAGAATTGATCCCATGTGTGATATGATGGTTTCTGAGAGTGGCAGTAATATTTTTCCCTGTGAATTTCTTTCCCCCATCTGTGATCACTTCTCGCGGTAATCCATACCGCATAAATAGCACAAAAAGGAAGTTAATCATTTTTTCCTCTGTGGCTCTTGGTAAATCTATTATTTCCACCCATTTTGTCACATAATCCATGGCTACTTGTATGTAGGCCTTTTGATTGGAAGGAAGATAGAATGGACCTACGAAGTCTAATGCCCAATGCTTGAAGGGTTCTATGACAAATTGTGGCTATAGAGGCATTTCATCAGATTGACCAGGCTGGCCCATCCTTTGGCAATTGTTGCAAGCCTGGGCATATTTTTTATCATCCTTAAAAATAGTGGGCCAATAATAGCCCATTTGTAATACCTTATGTCATGTCCTTCTCTCTGCGAAATGTCCTCCACAGGGTTCGTCATGGCAAGTGTTGGTGTCTAGGTATGAACAAATTATACACTCATTTTCCACATTCATGTATCAATTCTGGTATGTATTCTTTTTAAGGCAACACACAAGGTGTATGTAGGGGCAAGGTTACGATTTGCCCTCAACCAAGGGTTCGTGATAGGAAATCAAATCATTATTGAAACATAAGTAAAACTCAACTACATAATGTAAAAAGGTATTTACATCTATCTAAGAGATCTGTAATAGCAACAAGAAATAAACACAACAATAGAAGATACAGACAACACAAGGAAACATGCAGCACCTTATCACAAGAGCGGGCTCACCTCTCTAATCAGGGTTGTGTTACTCAGAGTGAGCGATAGATTAGCAAAAGGGTTTATACCTTATTAATCTGAATAATCCTATTACAATACCATACAGGGGTCTCTCCTTGATACAAGAATGACTCTTCTTTTATAAAATAGAAAGGAGAATAATTCTCCCCAAAACCTGGCAACTATATGCCCAAAGATATACATCAGTTATATGACAGCACTAGTGTCGAGAGAGCAAGAAAAGGAATGGTCAAAAATAGGTTGAGAGTAGTTGCAATCAGTTATGCTACTTTGTCGTGGTCGATCAACTGCTGTGAACCACGGAACAACTGCAATATGCTACGCGGTCAATAGCTGTGCTCCATAATTTCTAGTCATCACAAGTTTTAGTGGTTTATGTAGGTAGAAACCTTCATGACTCTCCTTCATTAACTAAATATTGTTCAAATTTTCAGTTTTATAAATTGTGTAAAAATCTCATGTAGGTGACAATAATAGGATTTGTTGCTATATTAACTCTATTTTGTTGGGAAAGAGTTAATGCATCCTATATTTGTTGTGAGAGGATTTATGAGTTAGTTGGATTCTCTTAGCTATAAAATATATGCCCGTACGGATATTGGGATGAGGTAGAGAGTGTGTGAGGAAATAAATTATTTATAATCTCCTGATTAATAATAAGATTGTCGATGCCTCTGTTTGGTGGACGTAGCCCAGATTGGTTGGGTGAACCACATTAAATCACTGTGTCATTTGTGTATGATTTTGTGTATTGTATTTGTCTTTTATTTTCTGCTGCACACTATTTTTCTCTAACAATTGGTATTATAGTGTGTTGAGGAGCAAGTGCGTGCGTGCGACAGAGCGACAGAGAGGAATTTTTCCGAGATTTTGCGATTGGCGCGGTTTCGGGCGAAACAGTTGCGCTAACATATTCTAGTGAACGGATTGGAACCATTTATCATGGAATAGGCGCACCAGTTGGCGTGGATCCGACTTTATTAGTTGCGCAAAAGCGCCAATATCTCAATTGGCATGGATACGATGGGAATAGTCACGCCAATTTCGGTACTCAGAGCGATTTTTCTATTGGCATGGTTTGTCTGCTGATAAGGTAGCACCAAGTCCATTTCGGTGTGCCAACCGAGGACTGTGTTGGTAAAACTGCGATTTTTTTGTTATCTTTTTTTATTTATAATTTGCATTTTGTATAGGAGAGTGATTTTTTGATAAAGTAAAGGTAGTACAGTAGAAGGTGAAGGCAATTTTTTGTTAGATATTAATTTAATTGATTAACAAGTTGGAATTGGAGATTGTTTTTTGGTTGATAAAATATGGGAAAAACTCAAAGTGCTCGTTTTGAGATCGAGAAGTTCAATGGCAAGAAAAACTTTGAGATCTGGAAGGTGGAGATGTACGATTTGCTTGTGCAACAAGGTGTGGCAAAGGCGTTGATGGGAAAATCCAAACAGCCTTACAACGTAACAGATGATGAGTGGGACGAGATGGATGAAAGAGCAGTGAGTGTTGTTCGGTTGTGTTTGGCGGATGATGTTTTGTTTAATATCGTGTCAGAGAAAATATCTTATGGTTTGTGTACGAAGCTTGAGAAGGTGTACATGACAAAATCCTTAACCAATAGGATTCTCCTGAAGCGACAGTTGTACAGTTTGGAAATGAAGGAAGGTACATCGATTACTGATCATTTGAATGCTTTTAATACTTTCCTGGTGCAATTAGAAAGTATAGAAGTAAAATTTCAATCAGAAGATAAATCTATTACTTTATTGTGCTCGTTCCCCGAGTCATGGGATCATATTGTTACTTCTATAAGTCTTAGTTCATCAGAAACCCCTGAGTTTGATGATGTAGTTTCATCTTTATTATTTGAATTAACAAAGAGAAGGTCGAATTTAGAAACCTCTACATTAGAAGCAATGATGGTCAGAGGTCATTCTAAAGAAAGATGCTTCAGTAGTCAGAGCGACTCACGTTCAAAGTCGAAAGGGAAGAAGAGTAAGGTAAAGTGTTGGTTTTGTGGCAAATCGGGACATTTGAAGAAGGACTGTTGGAAGCGACAACAAACTTCTAAAGAAGATTCTTCGACAGAGAATAAAGAGGCAAACACGACAGATACAGGTTCAGCATCTGGTTCAGGTATGAGTGATGAAGTATTATCAGTTAATTTGTCAAATCATGATCAACATTGGTTGTTAGATTCTGGTGCATCAAACCACATGTGTATTCATAGAGAATGGTTTAAGACGTATAAATCAATTAATGATGGAGTCGTGTACATGGGTAATGATGTCACATGTAATATTGTGGGAATTGGGAGTATACAGTTGCAAATGTTTGATGGGACAACCAAAATTTTAACTGATGTAAGACATGTACTAGAATTAAGGAAAAATCTAATTTCACTAGGACCACTTGACACAAATGGATATAAAACTATAATTCAAGGTGGAGTAATGAAAATTTACAAAGGTATTTTACTAGTAATGAAAGCTAAGAAGGTAGGAAATCTATTTCAGTTAGAAGGAAGAACAGGGTCAGATAATGTGTCTACGGTGTCTGAACATGATAGTAGTTCTATTCCCTTATGGCACCAAAGATTAGGCCATATGAGCGAAAGAGGATTAAAAATTTTCGTTGATCACAAGTTACTTCCTAATCTAATGTCTAGAAAGTTAGATTTCTGTAAACATTGTCTATTTGGAAACAAAGTAAGAAAAAGTTTAAAATAGGCAAACATACTAGTAAAGGAATACTTGATTATATCCATTCAGATGTTTGGGGTCCATCCCCTACAACCTCATATGGTGGCTCGTCATATTTTGTATCATTTATTGATGATTTTTCTAGGAAAGTGTGGGTCTACATCTTGAAAAGGAACTCTGATGTTTTTACAGTTTTCAAACAGTTTAGAGCATTGGTAGAAAACATCATTGGTAGAACAATAAAATGTTTAAGAACTGACAATGGTGGTGAGTTTACTTCCAAGGAGTTTGAAAATTATTGCAAGGATGCAGGGAATGAGAGACATAAGACCACTGTTTATACTCCTCAGCAAAATGGAATTGCTAAACACATGAATAGGACTCTTTTAGAGAGAGCAGGGAGTATGCTGAGTAATGCTGGTTTGCAGAAGGAATTGTGGACAGAAGCGGTGGCTATGTCTTGTTATGTGATAAATCGATCACCATCAGTGGCGATAGAATGCAAGATTCCTCAAGAGGTATGGAGAGGTCACCCTTGTGATTATTCTAAACTCAGAGTGTTTGGTTATGATGCATATGCTCTAGTGCCCAAACATCAGCGAACTAAATTAGATCCAAAGTCAAAAAGGTATATCTTTGTTGGATATGGTGATGGAACAAAGGGATATAGATTGTGGGATCCTACTACCCGCAAAATCATCATCAACAAAGATGTAAAGTTTAATTAATCATCTCGTGTACAGTTAGATGTAGATAATAAATTGAAACAGGATGATGTATCCGACTTTCAGCACATTCAGTTTGAAAGCACTTCTAATGATAGTCTAGATGAACATAGTTCAAATGCAAGTCATGAACAGGTTTCAGAATCAGATCATGAACAACGTTCAGATGTATATCATGAACATGTCTCAGATGCTGATCATGAAGAAGTTCCTACAGATGATAATCAGTAAATCGACGAAGCACCAGAAACATCTTTAAGGAGGTCTACAAGAATCAAACACCCTCCTAAAAGGTATGATGATTATGTTACTTCAGTTACATTTACCACTAACGACGATGAACCTCTGTGCTATCAGGAAGTGGTAGAAGGTTCGAAAAGTGAAAAGTGGAAAGTAGCCATGAAGGACGAAATGGTGGCCTTAGGTAAGAATGGTACATGGGATCTGGTTGAACTTCCGAAAGATAGGAAAACTGTGGGATGTAAATGGGTTTTCAAGTTGAAACAGGGTGTGAATGATACAGAGGAAAGGTACAAAGTGAGGCTGGTCGCAAAAGGGTTTTCTCAGAAAGCAGGCATTGACTTTCATGACATTTTTTCACCAGTTGTTAAAATAGTTTCAATTAGAATTGTGTTAGCAATAGTCGCTTTGCTTGATTTAGAATTGTAACAACTAGATGTTAAGACTGCATTTTTACATGGAGATTTAGATGAAATTTATATGGAACAACCAGAAGGGTTTGTTCAACATCGCAATAAGAAATTTGTCTGCAGGCTCAAGAAAGCATTGTATGGTCTGAAGCATTCGCCTCAGCAATGGTACAAGAAGTTTGATTCTTTCATGTTGAGTCAGAAATATATAAGAAGTGAATATGATCATTGTGTTTACTTTAAGAAATTAAGTAATGGCATATTCATTATCTTAGTGTTGTATGTTGACGATATGCTTTTAGCAAGCAAAAGAATAGAAGAGATCAACAAATTAAAGGCTCAGATGGCAAGGACATTTGATATCAAAGATCTGGGAGCAGCAAGACAGATTTTGGGCATGGAGATTTTCAGAGATAGGAGCAATGGTAAGCTGTGGCTATCACAACAAAAGTATATTGAGAAAATACTCTTGAGGTTTGGTATGAACAATGTGAAGCCTGTATCAGTCCCTTTAACTTCCCATTTTAAGCTTTCTTCTAGTTTATGTCCTAATACAGATGAAGAAAAGGAATATATGTCTCGAATTCCATATGCCAATGTAGTAGGTTGTTTGATGTACGCGATGGTTTGTACTCAACCAGATATTTCACATGCAGTTGGGGTTGTCAGAAGGTATATGGAAAATCCAAGTAAAGAACACTGGTCAGTAGTGAAATGGGTGCTTCGGTATTTGAGAGGCACAAGTGATTATTGTATCACTTATAATAAAAGTAGTGAATTTGTTTGCGAATATGTTGATTCAGATTTTGCAGGTGCTTTGGATAAGAGAAGGTCAACATCAGGGTATGTCTTTACTCTTGTAGGTGGAGCTATTAGCTGGATGTCAAAGATACAGAACACTGTTGCTTTATCCACTACTGAAGCAGAATACATTGCTGCTTCTCATGCTTGCAAAGAATTGATTTGGTTGAAAGGTTTGTTTGGTGAGTTTGGTAGGTTGCAGGACAACATCAATTTATTTTGCGATAGTCAAAGTGCAATACATTTGGCTAAGAATCCGGCCTATCATAGTAAATCAAAGCATATACCAATCAAGTACCATTTTGTAAGACATGTTATCACTAAAAGGGGAGTCTCTCTTGAAAAGGTGCATGCAGAGGAGAACTGTGCAGACATGTTCACAAAACCAATTTTGTTAGAGAAGATATGTTGGTGTTTGGCTTCTCTTGGCTTGCAGAAAAGATAAAAATAATAAAGAAACAGGGTATCAGGCTAATTGTTGTCAAGGTGGAGATTGTTGAGATTTACAGGTTTAATAAATTGGGTAAAAATCTCATGTAGGTGACAACAATAGGATTTGTTGCTATATTAACTCTATTTTGTTGGGAAAGAGTTAATGCATCCTATATTTGTTGTGAGAGGATTTATGAGTCAGTTGGATTCTCTTAGCTATAAAATATATGCCCGTACAGATATTGGGATGAGGTATAGAGTCCGTGAGGAAATAAATTATTTGTAATCTCCTGACTAATAATAAGATTTCCGATGCCTCTGTTTGGTGGACGTAGACCAGATTGGTTGGGTGAACCACGTTAAATCACTGTGTAATTTGTGTATGACTTTTTATACTGTATTTGTCTCTTATTTTCCATTGTGCACTGTTTTTCTCTAACAAATATCCCAAGAGACGATAAAGGGGAATTACCTCATAATGTTACACAGTAAATATATGTGAATGAATGCAAAATGGATGAAAAGAGGATTGGAAATGCAGGGAAAATATAGGCCAATTTGGTGCCCAACATCTCCCTACAACTAGCCTTCTACATGGCCTCGTGTAGCTCACCATCTTTGCAGGTTTGGGTTCGATAGGTTGTGTGCTTCCTACAGCTGGACGAGATCATATTCCTCGGCCATTACTGTTCCTAGAACCTTGAACCCTTCTGAGAGGAGAAATTCCTTCCACCAATCATTTGGTACATTGTAGGATGGGCTGTAGTGTTCTGCTGGTAGCCATAGAATAGGGTACTGGAATCAAATTCCCATCCGTCGGACCCCACATGTTTGGATGCATGCCACATATCTTGGCGCCCTGTTGAGTGATCGTGCAAAATTTGGTGCTCCAAACGGTTCTTTGTTCTAGACAGATATGGGTGACATCATCCACCTCTTCTCACAACTATCCAGGGCCTCATCCTAAAACGTGACCAATTGTTTGATGCAGAGATCAATGCACCACTTTTGTGTCCTTAGTATCCTTTCCTTATTTCCCATAAATTCCAAAAATGTAGTGTTCTTATTATACATAGTCATTTATCTCTCGAGTTCTCCTCTTACCATAGAAGGATTTGTGGCTTGATTTGACTTGAACGTGTCGAAAGCCTTCTGGCAACTTAATTTATTAAAATTTTAAGAGGTGAGGGCCCTTAAATGAATGTACCACACATATGGAATAGGATTAAATTCTCTCTCAACACGCAAGAGATACCAATGCATATAAAGCTCGCACATCAAGTGCTAAGTTGGCACATCATGGGCTGTCAATATCTAGAGGAACTATACACTGTCCTCAATCTCATGACTAATTTCTTTCTGGATGCTTTCCAAACAAAAGAAAAGAAAGTGCTCATGCAAAAATAAAGAGTAACAGGAAGCAGGAGGGTGACATGCCATTGCTTCCCATGCTAAGTGGAGCATCTACTCTTTATCAGTTTTTAACTCTGCTACTTGCCTTTCCAACTGCTCCACCTTGAATTACTGCTTTTCATGCCCCAATTGCATTACATCAATGTGCTCCACATCTTCAAAGATAGTCATGGATGCTCACTCCTGGGCTTTCTTAGCTTCATTTTGATACCATGCCATGGTGGATTTCCAGGTCTGTACCTCAGTCGACAAAGAAAACTCACGACCTTCAAATAAATATTCTTCGGGTCTGTCTGAGTGGTAGTAGAAGTTATTGCCACTTCATCTACCTACATCCCTACTTCAGTCATCATGGTTTTGGGCTTCTTAGCCTACCTCTTATATTTCTTCACTTGGTTCTTCAACCAGTGCATCTATTTCCTCAACCTCTTATCCTATGCTTTGAGTCACATTGTTTCTTTAAACTGAAGTTGATATTTCTCCTTCATAGGCAGCCTTCGTTGTTCAGACAACTCCACCCATTCTTGTTTAACCACCACCTCATATGGTATTATAGCTAGTTCACCAGGTGGTGATTTACCCGAGGGAGTATCCACAGGGTTACTCAATAGGGCTTCTTTGCTTGGTTTGTCTTCCAATGGAGCAACCATTTCCTTACTGTCTCCTATCTTTCCCTATTGTGAAGCTATCTCGACAGGTGATGGGCTCACTCGGTGAATGTAGATCGGTGGTTCAACCAAATTTCCCTTCTAGGTTCCCTCATTTCAAAAACATCCCCTCTTCCTCTACTTTGGGTTCTTGAGAGATGTATTTGTGGGGATCTTTGGCCAACAAGATTGTGGTAGCTGGTCCCTTCTTTGACCCATCATATTTCAAAATCAGCAGAACAACCACCTCCTCTTCTATATGTTGGGTAGAGAGAGACACCCTTTACCCCTTTCGGAATGGAGAAGTAAGAGGAAAATTGAAAGAATTCTCCTACCTGATCTATCTTGACCCTAGTTGTGGTCTTGGGCTCTTTCCCTTTGTCTGCAACGTCTCTGCTCAAGGTCAAAACCCCTACCTGTGCAGTCCCTTGTTCTGATGTTGACGTTGGTTCCTATGGAGCAATGTCAATCCCGACATTTAATTCTTTTGTGGTCTTCAAAGCTGGATAGGTTGATGCTCGTTCTTGTGGGACACGACCTTCCATGCCTAGCATTTCTTGAATAGATGATGCTAGCATTGCTTCTTCTAGCACGACATTGATCCAGATGGATTCTCACATAATCACATCAATTCCATCTATTAAACCCCTATCCTCTTCTTCTGTTGGCCCCATAGTTCTTTAAGCATCAGGCCCTTCTCATTCTGGTTCTTCTTCTATCAGTTCTATGGTCAAGGGTGGTTCTTATGGGACACCCTCGGCCGGAATATTAATGAATTCCTCTGTTAGAGTCGGTCTTGTCAGTCCTACGTTAGAGATCAAAACTCTTTCTGCATTTCATTTTTAGGAGTCTCACTCCATTCACTCAGCTGCATTCTGCTAGGGGCATCCATAATCTGATGCAGAAGGTCTCGTTAGTCATTTCCCCTCATGTCTGGCACCTGCTGGCTTAGGTCCTTTCATCAATGTTCAATAAAGTCCATGACAGTCAATGTTTGATCTTTTAATGGAAAAGAGTCATTTTTAGTCATTAGGTCTAGGGATTAGTCAATTTGGGCTTCAACCATGTCCAATAAAGCCATGCAGGCTAGAAGGAGGCCCTTACAAAGTTGTGATTTAAAGATTTTCATCGTCATATTGACAGATTACGACTGTTCTTCGAAACTCTATTTTGAAGAAAAGTCAAACAATGTGTGATGTGATAATTTTCAAAAAAAATTCCAGTTGATCTCTTCAGGCGCAATCATGGTTTTCTTGGCCAAATGCCATGTCATGCAACCGCTGTAAAAAGTGCCAAAAATTTCATCATTTTAGCTAAAAATTCAAAGGGAAAAGTGAAATACAGAGTTGAATTAAATCAGGAAAAAGTGCCAAAATAAAACATTATCAAAGTGGGTTTTGAAGAAACAAAAATCAAAACCATGACTCCAAATGTCTTTATATAGAATTTCCACAAGAAATAATGTGATTTTGCACACCAAGGATAGAGAGAAAGCATTTCAAAGTGATTGTGAGAGCAAGCATGTGTTTTGAGTGAGGTTGGAGGTGTTTTCACAGGTGTGGCACACAGGTAGAGGGGCACGGTGCACAAAGGGAGTAGGGCACACTGGGCGCTACCACATAGTGTTAAAATAACACTGGTGCGACGCACACAAAGGGCGTGGTGCATTGGGCATGCTGTGCGGCACACACCCATAAAGGCCCGGTTTTCCTCCAAATTTGCAACAAATTGCCTTGAAACCCTTGAAATTTCCAGGTAGGGTCGACATCTTGGTTTCTCATATAATTTTGTGAATATGATGGTGGTTTATGGCCGTTTATAGTTGCAATAAAAACTCTTAAACCCTACCACTTGAAATCATCGAAGCCATTGCTCTTACGGTTGCAAATTTTTTGTGTTGATGCCAAGGTTCCTCCTCCCTTTCACCTTTCATTTTTCCCCTTCTTTCCATTGTTCCCTTCTTCCCTATTCCATTTTTCCCATCTTTCCCTACCCTAAAACGTTACTAAGCTCCTATTCCCTATCCCCTCCACTCATTTGTCAATGTAAAACCCCAAAATCCTACCTTATAAGATCCCCAAACCCTCCTACATGTCCCTAAACAAAATTTCTCCCCATAATCCCTAATCCCATCATATTATTCCCCTTCGTAACAGTCCCTTTTGCATTGTTCCCCTTGGTGGTAGAGGGAGGTGAGCAGTCACCTAAACAGTTTGTCATTTTTGTAATGCTGCATCTGTCACTAATGGTTGGCTTTCCATTTCGAGTTTGTAATGATTTGAAAAACTCCCCAACCTTGTCTCGTTCCATTTCGCAATGGCAAAGTCTATTTATTGTATGTAAAACCATTTGCAAAGGGTGGGTTGTAATTTCTGGGAGACTGTGGGAGAGAAACTCAGTTACTCATTGTATATTTTGACAGAGAATTAATGAAAGGCAACGGCTCTGGTTCATGAGACTCATGTGGTGTGTGTGTAGCAAATGTGTTGTCTTTCTGTTTCATATGTATTTCGTTATGTTTCACAGTTCATTCATATTCATTTCCAGTGAAATTTTCTAAGTAAGATAAGGTAGAATTCATGTTTATTGCTCTGCCTGTGGGAAAGTTTCACGTTCTGTGTTCTTCTTCTGTTGAAAAGGATTCATGTGTTTATGCCCTTTTCACTCTCCTAAACAATCTTTCCATTTCACATTATTTCATATTTAATTGCTAGACTTTTTGCTTGTGTTGCCCCACGAAGTAATCTGTGCCTCTGTGTTAAATTCTCCGCTCATTATTGTTCGTTGGTCCCATACATCCTAGAAACTCAGTCATTTATCAAAAATTTCCTCTTGTTTCCATATTTGTTTACCTAGCCTAAAATCAATATTCATTGTAAGTCATCTTAGACCATATCGTTTATTTATTCACTGAGCGTGACATGGAGAGATCCCTCCCCTGTTCTGGTAGGGCTAGCTACTAGAATGAGCATGGTTTGTGGTTACCCTGAATTTTTCCTTCCTTCAGCCTAAGGCAGATTTAGGTGCTAACATAGTGGTGACTCCATTGGGGAATGATATTACACCCCTTACTTCTTGATAATTCTAAGCTTCTGGATGATAAGTATATGATTTGATGGGCTGAGTGAGTTGATCATTCCTTTTAATTTTTCTTAATAGCACGCTGGCTTCTAGAAGATGTACGAGACCTAATCCAGATCCAGATCCTCCGCTCATCTACAAAAATCCCAATTTGATTCCAAGACTTCGTCATCAAGAGAGCTCTATATCTCCCATGTTCAAATCCCATTCATGTCGTGACATTTTTGAGTATCTTGAAGAACTAGATTTTGATGAGAAGTTTAAAATATCATGGTTCAAGACCAAATCCAAAAGGGCAGTTGACTCTACTGTCCCCAATCCACATTTTCTTGTAGACTTTGGAACTGAAAGGGCTAACCGGTCAATTGATAATTACATTGTGGCATAGCTTCAAATTCCAATTGCTAACCCCCTACAAACAACACACACTCATCCAACACCTCCAAGGCCAAACCTACCAAGAGTGGTGGCTGCTCGTTTTTCACCTCTTGTCCTGCCTCAAGTTTTAGATGATATGCCCGCAGATTATCAAAGAAAAATCCTTTTGTTTGATGGCGCTCCTAACAACATTATCGCTCAACAACATGTGGACAGAATGGTAGATTTCTGTGACCTTCACGACATCGACGCAGAGAATGTGGCAATGAGACTCTTTGTACAGACATTTGCAGGTGAAGTAAGGAAATGGTTCAGAGGTTTGTCCGCTGCACATATCGCTACCTTGGCCGACCTACAAAGACAATTTTTAGGCTGCTGGGAAGTGAAAAAGAATCCGCTCCAAATTTTGGTCGAATATGAGCAAATCAAATGAAACACTGGTGAGTCGGTCCAAGACTACTGTAATAGATTCAATTCTGTTTATAATGAAATTCCGGATCATCTGAGGCCGCCTGTGGGGCTAGCCATGGTGAAGTTTCTGGATGGTTTTGATGATGATATGGATTATCAATTAAGAGAGAGAGAACCAGCCACAATGGAAGACATGCAGAATATTGCGGTTAGCGTTGAAGCAAATCTGCTAACCAAGAGGGCTAGAGAAAAGGCAGAAAAGAAGGTCACTGTAAAAGAAGAATCTTCCTCGATAGATCATTTACTTTGGAAGGTAGTGCAGATGCTTGAAAGGATGAAATGTGACAAACCTGAGCCACAATTTAGAAATCCTAACTTCCATGGCCAGCAACAGCCACAATATAGAATAAGGCAGAGAGATCAGCGAGCCCAAGAGTAGATAGCATAACAGCCTGAACAGCCACCTTTGCAACAAAATTTTGTGCATGGACCAGAGTCAGATGAGGACCAGAATATAATAGGTGAAGAAAACCACTTCTTTACTCCTGATGATTTTCCTATTTATATTAATGAGGATGAGGAGTATGCAGAAAGTTCGGCTGTACACAAAGATGCAGATTTCATTCTAGCCAATGACACTGTGTTGGAGGAAGAATCAGATGAGTACCAAAGAGACTATATGAATGCTCTATCCACCTAGCAGCAGCAATATTCACTTAGAAACAGAGACTTGTCGGTTAAACCAATTCAGAAGAGGAAGGATGGTGAGACATCAAAGAATGATTCATCAGTTGCACAAAGGAAAGGAAAGGAGGCAGTTGATCCAGATAGAAGCAAATCACAATCAGCAGAAAAATCAAATCAGCCAATTGCATCGAAAGAGAAGGAAATGAAAGAAATCCCAATCAAAGAGGTAAAAAAGATTACTGCTTTTAATTTAGAGAATGAAATTTCTCAATTGAAGGTATCCATTCCCTTGACTGAAATAATGAGGAACAAAAGTTATAGAAGTCAAGTGTCTAAAATTTCGAATTTTGACCCAATGTCCGACATGGTGAATGTTGAAGATGATCAACCCGAAATGATTTTTGGGCTAGCATCGAATGATGAGTCTCCTGATAATGATGTGCCACCTTTTTATATCAGTTTAAGATTACGTGATTTTGTGTTACATAATGCCATGTTCGATTCCGGAGCTTCTCACAATCTCATGCCCAAGGGTATCATGGATAAGCTGGGTCTAGACATCACCCAAGAATACCATGATATCTATTCATTTGATTCCAGTAGAGTAAGATGTATCAGGCTCATCAAATACTTGGTTGTGAGTCTGGATCAACTCCCAATGAAGAATGTTTTGATGGATATTATTGTAGCAGATATTCGTCCCAGGTTTGGTATGCTTCTTTCCAGGTCTTGGTTAGCAAAATTGAAAGGGACACTACAACTATATTTCTCCTATGCAATGATTCTGATGTTTGGCCAAATGAGGAAATTGTATCGAGAACAAAAAATGAAATACATGATTACAAGTAAGGAGAAACCAATAAATCATCTGATTAATTATGTACATACAGATTTAGAGTCTTTTGTTTTGTGTTCTGATAGTTTCAATGATATTGATAGTCATTTACTAGAAGCAGATGATATTCCAGAAATAACATAAAATTTCAGAGGAGTTTTAAAGAGAGAAGGACAAGAACAGCAGAACACCATTGAGCGATCAACTGAAAGTAATGGAAAACAAGCAGGCAAAGCACAACAAACTGATTTTCAACACTTGGAAGAGGAGGAAGAAGGTTTGTGGACCATGGATTTCGATGGAGCAATGGGAAATGATGGCGCTAGAATTGGGATTTGGGCACGCGGTCCTTTCTCCTCCCCGAACAAAGTGCCTAGTAACGTGTGGGTATGCTCTTACAAGTTAGATTTTGATTGTTCAAACAATGAAGCTGAGTATGAAGCTCTGATTGCTGGCCTAAAAATTCTAAGAAAGTTGAGTGCTAAGAGTATTGCAATATATGGCGACTCCGAATTGGTGATTAAGTAGGTGAGAGGAAAATATTAAGCAAAGCATCCTCGGATGCGGGCTTACCATAATGCAGTCCTAGAGATCCTAAAATTATTTTTAGAATATACCTTGACATGTGTGCCTCGTATACGAAATAGAATTGTTGATGCTCTTGCTAAGGCAGCAAGTAGTTTGAAGATCCCAATGAACTCTAGTAATAAATTCAAAATCCATGTCAAGCATCGTCTGACCGTCCCGGACAATCAAAGATATTGGCAAGTTTTCCAAGATGATAAGGAGATTGATGATTTTCTACTAAACAAAGGTAAGTTCAAAGAAACTTCAATTGATGTAGGAAATGACGATGGTAAATATGATGTGCAGATCAATCAAATGGACATGTTTTAGCTAAAGAACATCATTATTTCTAAAGGCTTGATACCTTTAGAAGAACTCTTTGATCAAGATGATGTAGCCTGCAAACCAACATTGTAGCCAACAAAGAAGGGTGTGGAAGAGGTCAATGTCAGAACAACTGCTAATCCTAAAATGGTAAAACTGTCTAAACCATTACCACAAAAGATGAAAGCCAAATATATCAGTTTGTTGTCTTCATTTGCAGATGTGTTTGCTTGGGACTATTTTGACTTAAAGACATATGATACCAATATAATTCAACACACTATACCGATTAATCCCAATCAGAAACCATTTAGATAGAAGTTGAGGAGGCTAAATCCAAAGTTGTTACCATCAATTGAAAAGGAGATAAACAGGTTGTACAAATCAAGAATCATTGTTCCCATCAGATTTTCGGATTGGATCTCTAATTTGGTGCCCATATGAAAGAAGACAGGTGAGATTCACTTGTGCATTGATTTTAGAAATCTCAATAAATTTTCGTTGAAAGATAACTATCCACTTCCCAAAATGGACCATATACTTCAGCGAGTAGTGGGAGCATCTCATATGTCACTACTTGATGGTTATTCTGGGTATAACCAAGTTTCTGTCCATGAAGATGACTGAGACAAGACAACATTCACCACTCCCTCGGGAACATTTCATTACACTAAAATTCCTTTCGGTTTGAAGAACGCGGGTGCCACATTTCACCGAGAAATGGACTTGGCTTTCGCAAATGAGAAGGATGTCTTTTTGGTTGTGTACCTGGATGATCTGACGGTGTTTTCCAAATCTGATGAAGAACACATGTACCATCTAAAAATTGTCATTCAAAAGTGCAGAAAATATGGCCTGTCACTGCATCTGAAAAAGAGCTTGTTCACCATGGAGGAAGGTATACTACTCGGGAACATTATCTCAAAAGATGGCATTCATAAAGACCCAGCACGTGTACAAGTGATTCAACAAATTGATTTGCCCCGGAATAAAAAAGAGATTCAATCTTTCAATGGTAAAATGAATTTTCTATGTCGTTTTGTACCTAATCTTGCTGAACACCTAAGAGAGATTACAAACATGCTTAAGAAGGACAGCCAAGTCAAATGGATGGAGGAGGCTATAAAATCTTTCAATTTAGTCAAATTGGTTGTTTCTTTAGCTCCAGTCCTAGTCAACCTGAACTGCACTCAGGATTTTATATTGTTTTCATTCACTTCAGAGCATACTATGGCAGCTGTGTTATTGCAAAAAGGAGATGATCACGAAAGACCAATTGCTTTCTTCGACTGAGCCATAAGAGATGCAGCCTTAAAATACAACATTATTGAGAAGCAAGCCCTTGCACTTGTGAAAGCATTGAAAGATTTTTGGGTATATGTTCTGCATTCTTGTATTTTGGCTTATGTTCGTAACGCTATTGTCAAAGATGTTTTAGTGCAGACAGATCCGGAAGGAAGACGAGGCAAGTGGATTGCAGCTTTGTTCGAATATGATGTGGAAATAAAGCCCAAAAAGCTTGTTAAAGGACAGGGATTAGCAAAGTTAATGGCCGAATCAAACTTGCATGCCTTAGACATAAATCTGATCACTGCTATGTCTGATGAGAATGAGGAAGGATCGTCAATTCAAGTATCTGAAATGTTTTCTCTTTCTCCGTGGTATTCAGAGATCATATATGTGCTTAAAAAATTTTCACCATTGCCCGGCATGACTAGAAACAAAACTATAACTCTCAAATTGAAGCCTGCCAAGTTTTGTATTCTAAATTCCACACCTTATTGGAAAGATCCCGATGGCGTTCTGTTGAATTCATTGGTGGAAGAAGAAGCAAAGTAGGTCATGGAGGATTTCCATGAAGGAGACTGTGGTGGTCACTTTTTTGGAAATCAACAGCAAATAAAGTCCTGAGAGCGGGATACTATTGGCCGACATTGTTTGCTGATGTATATAAGGTGCTCAAGAGCTGTCATAAGTGTTAGATTTTCGAAGGAAGGTAGAAATTACAACCTTTACCACTTAAGCCCATTGAGGTGAGTGCTCCTTTTTATCAATGGAGGTTGGATTTCATTGGTGAAATTCATCCCGCTTCTTTCGGTCAGCATAGATGGATGCTTACAGCGACAGATTATTTCACGAAATGGATCAAAGCAATTCCCACCAGACAAGCTACAGATGCGGTAATTATATCATTCCTTGAAAACATCTTGTCTCGTTTTGGTTGCCCGAATAAGTTAATCATTGATAACGCAACAACTTTCAAATAAAAAAGGATGGTATAGTTTTATCATAAATATCACATCATTTTGGGTCACTCAACTACCTATCATCCGTAACGCAATGGATTGGCAGAGTCTTCGAATAAATCATTGGGCAACATCATCAAGAAGCTGCTGGAAATAAACAAGAAGAGCTGGCATAAGAGGTTGGTCAATGCACTTTGGGCAGATCAGGTCAGTTAGAAGAAATCCATTGGTAAGTCTCCATTTGAGCTTGTTTATGGAGTTGATACAGCGTTTCCTACCTCTCTCGCAGCCCCGGTAATCAAACTTCTTCAGGAGGCCAGCAGTGAAGATGATCCTATGCAGAGAACGTTGAATCAAATGGTCCACTTGCAGCAGACCAGAGAAGAAGTTTTCCAAAACACGTCCAATTTGCAGGAAAAGATTAAGATGTGGTGGTGATGAAGTGGGATGCAAGGAATGAGGAAAAAGGTAAGCACGGTAAGTTCAAGAATCTCTAGAAAGGTCCCTTCAAGATTGCAGCATATCGGGGTTAGAATGCCTTTCTTCTGAAGGAAATGAATGGGGAAGATTGTCCAGGAGGGCCGATCAATGGTTGGCTGCTCAAGTGGTACCATTTCTGAGTTATTGACACTGCTTCCACTGCCACTATAAATACCATTTTATTTCAGTTTGGTCAGAGTTCGTCAAGTTAGTCTTCAAGTCATTTCAATATCAAATTTGAGTCAATTTCTTGGTCATTTTGATTTCATAAATGAGTCAGAGTCTTGTGTTATTTGTCGGAATAATGACTCCATATCCCAATGGATGAAGGCACTGTCTAGCTCTTCCAGAGATCTGTTATTCTTGGCACCTCCAAGGAGATACCATCCCCCATTGGAGCCAATGTTAGAGTCGGTCTTTTAAATCCTCCGTCAGAGATCAAAACTCTTTCTGCATTTCATTTTTAGGAGTCTTGCTCCATTCACTGAGCTGCATTCCGCTAGGGTCATGCCATAATTTGACGTAGAAGGTCTCGTTAGTCATTTCCCCTCATGTCTTGCACCTGCTGGCTTATGTCTTTTCATCAATGTTCACTAAAGTCCATGACAGTCAATGTTTGATCTTTTAATGGACAAGAGTCATTTTCAGTCATTAGGTCTAGGGATTAGTAAATTTGGTCTTCAACCATGTCCAATAAAGCCATGTAGGCGAAAGGGAGGCCCTTACAAAGTTGTGATTTAAAGATTTTCATCGTCATATTGACAGATTACGATTGTTCTTCATAACTCTGTTTTGAAGAAAAGTCAAACAGTGTGTCATGTGATAATTTTCAAAAAAAAATCCAGTTGATCTCTTCAGGAACAGTCATGGTTTCCTTGGCCAAATTCCATGTCATGAAACCCCTGCAAAAAGTGCCAAAAATTTCATCATTTTAGCTAAAAATTCAAAGGGAAAGGTGAAATACAAAGTTGAATTAAATTAGGAAAAAGTGCCAAAATAAAAGATTATCAAAGTGGGTTTTGAAGAAACAAAAATCAAAACCATGACTCCAAATGTCTTTATATAGAATTTCCACAAGGAACAATGTCATTTTGTACACCAAGGATAGAGAGAAAGCATTTCAAAGTGATTGTGAGAGCAAGCACACGTTTTGAGTGAGATTGGAGGTGTTTTCATAGGTGCGACGCAAAGGCAGAGGGGCACGGCTTACAGAGGGAGCGTGGCGCACTGGGCGCTACCACACAGTGTTAAAATAACATGGGTGTTGTGCACACAAAGGGCGCAGTGCACTAGGAACGCTGCACAACGCACACCCATAAAGGCCCAGTTTTGCTCCGAATTTGCAACAAATCACCTTGAAACCCTTGAAATTGCTAGGTAGGGTCGACATCTCGGTTCCTCATATATTTTTTTGAATATGATGGTGGTTGATGGCCATTTATAGTTGCAATAAAAACCCTTCAACCCTACCACTTGAAATCATCAAATCCATTGCTCTTAGGGTTGCAAATTTCTTGTGTTGATGCCAAGGTTCCTCCTCCCTTTCACCTTTCATTTTTCCCCTTCTTTCCATTATTCCTTTTGCACCTATTCCATTTTTCCCATCTTTTCCTACCCTAAAACATTACTAAACTCCTATTCCCTATCCCCTCCACTCATTTGTCAATGTAAAACCCCAAAATCCTACCTTATAAAATCCCCAAACCCTCCTACATGTCCGTAAACAAAATTTCTCCCCATAATAGCTAATACCATCATATTATTCCCCTTCCTAACAGTCCCTTTTGCATTTCTCCCATTGGTGGTAGAGGAAGGCGAGTAGTCACCCAAACAATTTTTCATTTTTGTAAAACTGCACCTGTCACTAATGGTTGGCTTCCCATTTCCAGTTTGTAATGATTTGGAAAACTCCCCAACTTTGGGTCGTTCCATTTCCCAATGGCAAAGTCTATTTATTGTATGTAAAACCATTTGCAAAGGGTGGGTTGTAATTTCTAGGAGACTGTGGGAGAGAAACTCAGTTACTCATTGTATATTTTGACTGAGAATTAATGAAAGGTAGCGGCTCTGGTTCATCAGATTCATGTGGTGTTAGTGTCGCAAATGTGTTCTATTTCTATTTCATAGGTATTTCGTTATGTTTCACAGTTCATTCATATTCATTTCCAGTGAAATTTTCTAAGTAAGATAAGGTAGAATTCATGTTTATTGCTCTGCCTGTGGGAAAGTTTCATGTTCTATGTTCTTCCTCTGTTGAAAAGGATTCATGTGTTTATTCCCTTTTCACTCTCCTAAACAATCTTTCCATTTTGCATTATTTCAAATTTAATTGCTAGACTTTCCGCCTGTCTTGCCTCACGAAGTAATTTGTGCCTTTGTGTTAAATTCTGTACTCGTTGCTGTTCATTGGTCCCATACATCCTAGAAACTTTGTCATTTATCAAAAATTGCCTCTTGTTTCCATATTTATTTACCTAGCCTAAAATCAATATTCACTGTAAGTCATCTCAGACCATATCGTTATTTATTCATTGAGCGTGACACGGAGAGAGCCCTCTCCTGTTCTCGTAGAGCTAGCTACCAAACTTAGCGTGGTTTGTGGTTACCTTGAATTTTGCCTTCCTTTAGCCTAAGGTCGATTTAGGTGCTAACATTCTGTACCTCAGCTTGATGCGGTCCCTCTTTGCTTATTATAGTGATGTTGATTTGCTCTGCTGGCTCTACTTTCGAGGTTAATTCTTGAAGGACAGCCTAGGTTGTGGTGCTAGTGGCCCTTTCTATATTGGCCCCTTGCTGTAGCACTTCTTCTACCATTGGTGCCAAGATTGAGGCTAGTTCTTGTGGAGCAGCCTCAATTGTCCTCCCTAGTTCACGCTCCTGATTCTGTTTCCACTCTTCAAGTTCCATCTCCATTTCCTCTGGTTCCTCTTGATCTATGTATTCATCCTCTACTCTAGTTCCTTCCGGCATCACTTCTAGATCTTCCTCTCTAGCGGCTCTAGCAGCTGTTATTTCTTACTCTGTGGAATCCCGAAATGCTTCCAACAGGATTTGAAATCGACCAATTGCATGCATGACTAGCAGCTAGACTAGGGCATGGTTGGTAATGACTACTGCCACTTGTTGTGAACACTGAGCAGAGTGTGCCATCAGTTGGAGACTCCTTATCATGAAGAAAGGCATATTTAATGAGTAGGCATCCGCGTATGGGAACTGGAGGTGAGCCAATATTCTAAACTGGTATTTAAACATGGTGGTATACCTCCCCTCATAGATTATATATCTCATTACAAAAATTTCTACCTCACCCCATGGGTGTGGTAATGATTTTCTGTCGTACCCCCAACCCTTCTGAACAATATTTTCTCTAGCCTGTAAGAATGCTTCGGGGAACTCCAGGAGGGTGGTTCTTCTTGAAAACCATTTCTGCCCTTGCTAGGGTAGCCTACTAACCTCTACAATGGTTTCTTTGATAATAGGGATTTCTATCCCTCGGACTCGAGAGCTCTCTTCTTCTAAATTGAGTGCGAATTCAATCGCAATTGCCTCAATAAATCCTTGCAACTTGTCAAAATAAACGTTCCACCCTACATTTTCGAAGACTTGCCATACCTCCAAATTCTTTTTGGCCATTGTCATGCCCTCCAGCTCATGGCACACAACCAACCCACCCATCGATGTAAGAACTGGATCAAAATGATGGGTATACTTGGCTTGTAGGGGGAGAGTAACAACAACCCAACTAACGATGGAAATATTATTAGCATGGTGGCCGTGGGGTGAAAGGATGATAATAATGGTTGGTATGTTGTAAAAGACAGAACAATTAATGGCAGGGTATGGCAATACAGGTGAATGATTATGGAAATTAAATATAGTGTACTAGGGAAATGACAGGTAAGGTTCTTGGCATACGATTTCAAATTCCAATGCATGGGAATCATGATTACAAAATCGCATAATTTTTTTGGTTTCCGTTTTCATTGGATTTGGTAGTGATGTGATATGATTACAATTTTAGGTACGCTTTCATTTCTTTATGACAGGACCCTCCCCCCCCCAACTTAAATGTGGCTGTCCGTGGCTTGTACTAGTCGCTTTTTGGAATATTTTAATTAAATCCATAAGAGTCAATGAAGGCATACATGGAAACCTACCTGGCAGTGGAGTAGCAGCAAAGATAACTAGCGGAGTAATTGCAATCGCGGAGTAACAGCGTTGATGGAGTAATAGCATGGCAGAGTAACAACAACGGTAGAGTAACAACACCAGTAGAGTAGCAACAACAATAGAGTAACAACATCAGTAGAGTAACAGCAATGGCAGAGTAAGAACATTGACAGAGTAACAGTAACAGTGGAGTATCAGCACCGGTGGAGTAACAGCACCAGCAGAGTAACAACAACAATGGAGTAACAGCCCCAGTGGAGTAACAACAACTAGTGGAGTAACAACAATAGTGGAGTAACAACACCAATGGAGTAACAACAATAGTGGAGTAAAAACAATAGTGGTGTAACAACACCGACGGAGTAACAACGAGAGTGGAGTAACAACTCCAGCAGTTTAACTACAGCCAATGGAGTAACAACACCAGTGGAGTAACAACAACGACTATTACTTGAAAATTTTCTCTACTTCTCCTTGTCATAATTCAGTGCTTATTCCAGTAAAAAGACAAACAAGTAAGTAGTAACAACATATTATTTTGTTTTCTTTTTCTTTTTTTTTTTAATTTTTAATTTTTGTTTTTTATTTTTAAAGGGTAGAGGGAGCATTCTCTGCACCATCAATAATCAAACCAGATGTATCAAAAAGATGTTTTATGAAGGCATCTTTAGACATTGGATGGTTGTATAACTTCAGACAGTGTCCATTCACTAGGAAGGAAGTATGATTTTCATCTACTGTAACCAATGTGATTGTCCCATTGGCGAATATAGCGTCCAATTCATAGGGTCCCATCCAATGACTACAAACCTTTCCTTTAAAATCTTTGAACTAGGAGTCATATAACAATGTTGAGTCCCCTGTATGAAACACCATATTCTTGATAAATTTATCATGCCATTTTGTTCTCTGCTATTGGACAACAGTAGTTCTTTGGACAACTTCTGAATGCATCTTGTCTAACTCATTGAGTTGTTCAAGCCAGTGTTTCTGGGCCTCTAATAAGTTCAATCCTACTTCCAAAGTTGTTCTAAGCATACAGATCTCAAATTCAACCAGAGAAAAGGAAGATTTCCTGTAGAATAGCTCAAATGGTGAAAACTCGATTGTATTTCACCATGTCACCCTATAGACCCAAAAAGCTTCTGGGAGTTTCTGTGACCAATCCTAGAAATGACTTGCTATAGTTTTTGTCAGATATTCTTCAATAGACTGAATTTAGATATTCCACAGTGTTCATCTTTTTGTTTGTCGACGTTTCAAGCCTAGACCAAGATTGATGATGAGTCTTGGTCTAGGCTCAAAACATCGACAAACAAAAAGATGAACTCTATGGAATATCTGAATTCAGTCTCTCAGAATCCACTCCACAGAAATCTATAAACAAATATTCTCCAATACCTTGTTTGTACTTTCTGCCTGTCCATTCGCTTGGGGATGGTAAGGAGTTGTCACTTTGTGTTTGACCCCATATTTATTCATAACCATCTCTATCATGTCGGATGTGAATTGTGCTCCTCCATCTAAAACAATTTCTCTTGGGGTGCCATATCGGGCAAAAATATCTTCAAAAATAAATTCTACCACCACATGTTCTATTTCTTTCACAATTGCTCTAGCCTCCACCCACCTAGTCACATAATTAGTACAGACTAGGATGTGAACCTTCTGATGGGAAGGTGGGTTGAAGGGTCCAACAAATTCGATGGCCCATTTCTCAAAAGGTTCGAGGACCATCTGGGACTGTAATGGCATTTCATCTGATTTCCAAGGTTGTCCCATACGTTGACAGTTGTCATATATTTGAACATAATCTCTAGCATCTCGAAAGATAGAAGGCCAGTAGTATCACATTTGTAGCACCTTGTGGATTGTTCTTTTATCTAAAAATGTCCTCCACAAGGCCCACTATGGGTGGCCTTCAATATCTCATAGATATCATCCTCTGATACACAGCGTCGAATCTGTTGATCCACCCTCGTATGAAAGAGGTATCCTACCATCCACGAATATCAGTTACTATGATGAATAATTTTCTTTGTTCCTTGTATGATAGATGACAAGGTATCTTTCTTATAGCAAGATAGTTAGCAATATTTGTATACCACAGAGTGTTAGCAGAAATTTCAAAAAGATATTCATCTGGAAAGCTATCTTCAATAGGTGTACCTTCAGTATTGTTTTCTAATATAGACAGAAAATCCACAACCACGTTGTCGTTTCCTATTTTATCTACTATGGTAACAATCAGATTCTTGAAGTAGCAAAATGTAGGTTTTCACCCTGTAGAAAAATTACCTGCATACGAATTCTAAAACACAGAAAATAAACAATTCGAGAGAATAACAAATAAAACACATATACATAGAGATTTTCACCTAGATCACAAAACCGAGAATACCAGCTTGATTTTTCATTATGTTCCTTTCAATGTTACAATACATATTTATACATGCCAAAGCATCCAATACCATGGACTGAAAAACCATCACAACCAAAACCATCGACTGAAAACCATCGTGTCCAAAAACATGTTCAAAAATCATGCACAAAACCATAGGTGGGTCCACCCAACCTAACATAGTGTCCAAAACCAAAATTTTCAGGGAAACTACCAGAGACCCCATAAAGTGGGGTTACGAGTACCCCTCAAACCCCTTGTGACACCCGCACCCCTCCCGACTACACAATTGGGGCAATGAAGGGGGGGCTCCACCCCCCTCTAATGCCTCGGTTAACTATGTGGGCTAGTGGTGGGAAGAATATAATACAACCCAACATTCTCCCACTTGTTGTTTCCTTTCTACGAGGGGCAACAAGAGAGCTTAGTTGTTTTTCTAGCCCTGAAATGCCCATTGTTTCTCTACACCAAGTGAACTTATGAAAGTTTACAGATTTTGTCAATACATCTGCAGTATTCTTCAAAGTGTCCACCTTTACCAGCAACACCTTTTTGTCTTCCATCATATCCCTCACAAAGTGATACTGAACATCAATGTGCTTTGTCTTTGAATGATATGCAGGGTTCTTTGCCAAGAAAATTGCACTTTTGTTGTCATAGTCTATCCCTATAGCTCCCTGTACTAAGCCCATACTTGAACACAATCTCTACAACCAAATGGCTCGCTTGCTTGCATGAGTGGCTGCCATGTATTCTGCCTCTGTAGTTGATAATGCCACTACAGATTGTTTCTTACTCATCTAACTGACTGCACCTCCAGATACGTTAAACACACACCCACTTGTAGATCTTCTCTGATCCAGATCTCCAGCCCATTATGCATCAACAAAGCCATGAATATCCAACATTCTATCCAATATTGGTCTTCCTTGGTAGAAAAAACCATAATCACTAGTGCCACGCAAATAATTGAAAACCCGCTTCACTGCTATCCAGTGCTTCTTCCCTGGATTTCACATAAACCTGGTCAATACTACCGCTACATGTGCAATGTATGGTCTAGTACATACCATTGCATACATCAGGCTACCTACTGCACTTGCATGTGGAACACGGGATGTGTCCTCTTCCCCTTCTTGTGTCTTGGGACACTATTCAGCAGATAACCTCGCACATATAGGAATAGGAACCTTCACCAATTTAATATCATTCATATTAAACCTCTACAGTATTGTCTCGACATAATACCTCTGGTTTAACCAGAGCTTCCTCTTTGCCCGATCTCTTTTAATTTCCATGCCTGAAATATAGTTTGCAGCACCAAGATCTTTCATGTCGAATTTGGAGGACAAATTGGTCTTCAAATCCTGGATAATTTGTTTCTCATTTCCAACCAGCAACATATCATCCACATACAAGACCAGATAATTAACACAGTCACCAATTAATTTAAAATACACACAGTGATTTGCTTTGATTCTAGTGAAGCCATGTCCCCATATAAATGTATGAAATTTCTGATACCACATCCATGGTGACTGCTTTAACCCATACAGAGACTTCTTTAACTTGCATACTAGTTCTTTCTTACCCTTCACCACAAAGCCTTCATGTTGCTTCATGTAGATCTCCTCTTCCAAATCACCGTGAAGAAATGTTGTCCTTACATGCATCTGTTCTACATCAAAATCAAAAGCAGCAGCAACAGATAAATGTAATCTAATAGAAGTTACCTTGGGAACAAGAGAAAAAATATCACCAAAAGCAATTCCCGGCACTTGGGAATAACCTTTTGCTACCAACCGAGCTTTGTATTTCTCCACCTTTCCTTTTGTATTTGTCTTCTTCTTGAACACCCATTTGCTGCAAATGGGTTTCCTTCCAGCCAACAACTCCAACAGATCCCAAGCCTCATTTTTGTGCAAAGATGCCATTTCATCAACCATGGCGTCTTTCCAAAAGTTTTCCATCCTTTGAATCTACTGCTTCTTTCACAATTCTTGGATCATCATCAGTAATACATAAAGAAAATTTTGAACAAAAAGAAGATGGACTATACCTTTCACGCTACCTTATTTCTCGAATTGATCTTCTCACACCTGGAGTTTGTGGCTCTTCATCTTCTGATTCCTCCTCTATTGTAGAGTCTGATTCTCCTCCTTTAGCTTAAACTCTATCTTCTCAAGTTCCTTTCATTCAACTTCATGTTTAATAACATCTTTCACCTCTCCAAACACTACATCTCAGTTGTACACAACCTTCCTTGTTACAGGGTTCCAAAGCTTATAACCCTTTAAACCATCCTTATACCCAATAAAGATGCACTTTTCAAATTTACTATCCAGCTTGGTTCGTTTCTCCTTTGGAACATGTACATATGCATCACGTCCAAATATCCTCATATGTGAAGGAGAGGGTTTCTTAGTAGTCCATACCTCTTGTGGAGACTTATGCTCCAATGCTGGTGAAGTTGACCTGTTGACCAGGTAACATGTAGTATCCACTGCCTCTACCCAGAATCCTATCCTAATTTGGCACCATTGAGCATGCTTCTTGCCCTTTCCATCAACATCTTGTTCATTCTTTCTGCAACTCCATTTTGCTGAGGTGTATATGGAGTACTGTTTTGTCGTGATATACCACACTTCTTGCAAAATTATTCAAATTCCTTGTTGCAAAAATCTCCACCATTATCATTCCTCAGTACCTTTATCTTATTCTCTGTTTGATTTTCCACGAGAGCCTTAAATTCTTTAAACCTGTCAAAGACTTCAGATTTCTTCTTAAGTACATGTATCCATGTATTCTTTGAGAAGTCATCTATAAATGATAGATAGTACACATACTTACCCAGTGATGGAACCTTCATAGGTCCAAACACATCACTTTGCACAAGATTTAATATCTGTTTCACCCTCTTACCACCAGAGTGGAACTAACCCGATTCTTCTTCTCATAAACATAATTTTCACAGAAATCAAAATCCAGAGAGCTATTACTCATACCTTCTATGATACCTTTACCATGAAGTATTCAAAGGCCCTTTTCTCCAATATGTCCAAGCCTTTGATGCCACATCATGGTCTTTTCTCCAGAGACCACTAGCTTTTCTGCTCCACTTTCGGGAACCATAGAACTGTTGCATCCATCAACAACCGTGCTACCTTGTAGCTTTTGTATAGTTCCAATCCGAACTCCCCACATCAATACCAGTGCTCCCCAAACAATATTGTAGGTATGCTTCTCGAACACTATTTTTACACCTGTATCATCCAACTTGGTTACAAAAATCAAATTTTTTGCCAATGCAGGAATATGCAGAACACCGGGAAGTGTTCTAACCCTTCCACCTTGAAACTTCAACTTTACTTTTCTGCAACCAACGATTCTAGCCTTCCTATCATCCCTTAAGAAGACATCACCACCATCGTATTTCTCATACTCACAGAACCACTCTCTATGGGGAGTGAAGTGAAAGGATGCACCTGAGTCAATCAACCATGCCTCATGATCTACATGTGTACTTGAAGAAGCTAGGTACACATCCCCACCTTCATCTAAGGTAGTTTTCGCCTCTGCAGAATGAGCATCATCGGATATGTTTCCTCTATCAGAAGCTTTAGATTTACAATCCCTTTTGTCGTGCCCTTCCTTTCAGTATTTCTAGCACACCACCTTTATAGGTTTTCCTAGAGACTTAGATCTCCCTCTAGATTTGGATCTCCCACTCGATGACTTATTTTTTTTTTTCTGTTATGGGACCGTCTTCGTACAGACAAGGCATCACCATTCTGGTCGTCCATATTTTCCCATCTCATCTCCTCTGTCAGGAAGGATGAGACTATTTCATCAAACTGCAAGGCAGTTTCATTGCTACCTATTGCAATAACCAGACTATCCCATGAATCTGGTAGAGAACACAACAAATTGATACACTTATATTCATCTGAAATTTTGATATCAATAGATGCTAACTAACTTACCACGGTATTAAATGCATTCGGATGCTCTCTCAACAAGTCTCCATATTTCATCCTCAAGTTATACAACTTTTTCCACAGGAACAATTTATTCACCAAAGACTTAGATTAGTACAAAGTCCCTAACTTGTTCCATAAAGCCTTCATTGTAGCTTCCCCTAATACATTTAGCAATACTGAATCTGAGACACACAATCGTATTGTGCTCTTTGCCTTCTGATCCAACTTCTTCCATTCTTCATCGGACACTCCCGTTGGTTTAATACTCAGATCTACCACGATCCACTGATCTTTCCACCAATAGATCCTCCATCTTGAGTTTCCACAACTCAAAACTCTGACCATTAAATTTCTCGATCTCTATCTTTCCACTCCTCGCCATCTTATTTCACCACCAAAATCGATCTCTCAAATCTCCCACTGAACAAGGTCTACCACAGGCCCGAGCGAAACCCCTAAGCAACAAAGGCATCCCCTTGAAGCCAAAACAGCTCCAATACCAAATGAAGGTTTTAACCCCGTACATAAATTACCTGCATATGAATTCTAAACATAGAAAATAAACAATGTGAGAGAATAACACATAAAATACATATACACAGAGATTTTCCCCTGGATCCCAAAACTGAGACCACCAGCTTGATTTTTCATTATGTTCCTTTGAATGTTACAATACATATTTATACATGCCGAAACACCTAAGACCATGGACCGAAAAACCATCGCATCCAAAACCATGGACAAAAGACCATCACATCCAAAAAAATGTGCAAAAATCATGCACAATACCATAGGTGGGTCCGCCTAACCTAACATAGTGTCCAAAACAAAAATTTTCCAGGGCGCTGCTCCAGACCCCATAAAGTGGGGTTACGGGTACCCCTCAAACCGCTTGTGACCCTCCCCCTTGCTACACAATCGACGCAACGAAGGGGGGGCTTGGTGCCCCCTCTAACCCCCCGGTTAACTACGTGGGCTAGTAGTGGAAAGAATATAACACAACCCAACACAAAAGCCATCTTGTAATATGACCTGGAGTAAAAGGTTTCTTCATTAGATACCTGCTGGCTGCATGAATTGTGTCTACAAAGGTGGGGTATCCAGTGATATAGTGCTGGAACTTGTTGATGGCATAGATGACAACGAGGAATTATTTTTCAGTCACTGTGTAGTTTAACTCAGCAGAGGCCAACTTCTTGCTAACATATTAAACTGCATATGGTACCTTATCCACCTGCTGCCCTAAAACTCCCCCAACTATTGTTTGGGAAACATCCACATCAATATCGAATGGTAATGCCCAGTCTGGTCCTCTAAGGATCGGAGCACTACAGACTAGCTCCTTAATCTTCACAATATCTCCATCACAGTCATCTATCCACATAAAGTCTGCATCTTTTTTTAGTAATTGAAAATGTGGATGTGTTGTTTTAGCAAAAATTTCTATAAAGCACTGGTAATAACCAGCACAACTGATAAAGCTACATACCTGAGTGGGTGTTCTAGGTATTGGAAAATGTTGTATTACCTTTATGTTGGCTAGATCTATTTGGATTCCTGTAGCTGAAAGCAACTGCCCCAGGACTGTTCCTTCATTCATCATCATATGGAATTTTTCCATACTTAAGGAGACATGCGCTTGCTTGCATCTTTCAAGAAATTTTTCTAGCTTCTGCAATGCTTCTTCAAATGAATCTCCATATACCGTGAAATCATCCATGTATATTTCAACACTATCATCCATGAGATTAGAGAAAATCCCTAAAATTGCCCTCTCAAACATTGTAGGTGCATTACAGAGACCAAACGAGAGGAATCTGTATGAAAATGTCCCCCAAGGGCGTGCAAATGTTGTATTATCCTGATATTAGGAGCTATCTGGATTTGGTTGTACCCACTAAGTCCATCTAGGAAGGAAAAAAAAACTTCTTCCCACTAATGTATCCAAGACTTGGTCAATGAATGGTAATATAAAATGGTATTTCTGAGTTGCCTTGTTTAATTCTCTGTAGTCCATGCATATTCACCATTTACCATTTTTCTTAGGGACCATTACCAATGGGGAAACCCATTGGTTGTCTAAAATGGGGTAGATAAATCCCACGTCCAACAACTTTTGAAGTTCTTCTTAACAATGTTTTTCAGGGCAGGGTTCATTCTTCTGTGGGGTTTCCTTATAGGACGACAATCCTCCTTAATGTATATGTGATGAGTGCACAGATTAGTAGGAATTCCCTTCATATTTGAGTAGTCCCAGGCAAAGGCTTCTTTTTGTTTTCAAAGAACATGCAGGAGTTGTTTTTTCTAGGAATCTAATAGCTCTAGATTGATATTCGGGGCTTTTCTTGGTTTGATTTCCATGAAAACACTCACATGGGGCATAGTTGTACGTAGCTACTTGAATCCATCTGCTACTCATTTATTAGATCAACAAAGATGCTTATTATAGTTCTTTGAAATGTGGTCGGGGCATTGCATAAGCCAAATGGTAATACCATGTATGCGAATGTGCCCCAGGAATAGGTGAAGAGTATTTTGTCCCAGTCTTCACAGGAAATTTGAATTTGATTGTACCCATGGAAGCCATCTAGAAAGGAGAAGAACTGCTTCCCTACCAACGTATCAAGGACTTTATCTATGAATGGGAGGGGAAACTGATCTTTCTATGTTTCCTTGTTTAGCTCTCAATAATCTACACAAATATGCCACCTTATATTTTTCTTGGGGACAATTACCAATGGTGACACCCATTTACACTCCAAGATAGGAAAAATAGAGTATACATCTAGTAGCTTCAACAATTCCTCTTTCATGATATCTTTGAGGTGAGGATTCAACCTTCGTTGAGGGTACTGGATGGGTCGTGCATGTTGAAAATATGTGTAGGTTAACCTGATAATGCAATATAAATCAAAGCATTATACTATAACCTACTTCTACTATCAATTTGTGGAAGCTTAAAGATTGAGTTGAAAAATATAACCAGAAGAAGAAGAATCAATGGCACAATACACATGAAAATACTTTGGGGAGAGCCTTAGCCAAAAACCCCACACTATTGCATTATCATATAAGGTGGAAATACATAGGAATTATACAAACCCTTAGCTCTCACAGCTAGCCAGCTCTTAGTAAAATCCTCACAGATGCTCACAGGAAATCTTGGCTTCTCTCTAGCCATCCTCTCTGCCCTCTAAGCTCCTATTTCCTTGCACTATTCCTTGTGGATGATTTTCCTTCAACCAAGTGGAAAACCTTTCTTCCAAAACTAAGCAATCCTCAACGATAAATCCTTCACTCCATGCATGATTTTTCTCCATGAGAAAATACATTCAACTCATACCACACTGTCCTTGAACATTAATCTCAACTGGGTCTTTCTCAGAATAGACATGCATGATTTTCTGATGAGGGAATCTTTAGTTAACTAGAGTAGCACTAGTTGAGTGCATTAATGCATCAACTGATTCTTAACTCACTATTAGTTCCTCAAACAATTTGGAACTAATTTAACTCGACTTAACTCAGTAAACTAAGTTAACTAATTAGAAATCAAATATAACTCAATATTATCTCCTTAATTTAAGCGATAACTCTTGCATGACTTCAAAAAGACTTCTAAGTTGAATTTCTCCAACTAATTAATTTAAAATAAATTAATTAATTATTTCCAAGTAGTCGTTAAGACTAAATTCGATTTTAATTCACAATTTAATTCAACGACAAATTAAATTTGAATATTCTTGTTGCCATATTTCAACACTCCCTCTCAACAAGAAAGGGATTATTTGCCACCCTGGTCCTGTCTCTATGGAACTCAAATTTACACTTTGACAATGCCTTTATTAAAATGTCAACATCTTTCTCCTCTGTCGAAATATACTACAGCAACATGATCCTCTCGACCTATGAAAAGCCATGGGCAACAAGTCTTTCCCTACGCTTCTCCACTCCACCATTAGCAGCTTGCTTTACCTTGTAAAGCCAATGGAAACTCACAATTGACTTGTTCTCCAGTCTCGGAATCACGTCCCAAACACTGTTACGAACTATGGAGTCATACTTCTCTACTATAGCATCAACCCAAATCGGCTGCTCCACTACTTCCTCAAAGGAAGATGGCTTGGTCTCAACACATTTCCCAGTAAGGGCCATGTATCTAGTGTAACTCTCAGCTGACCTCCTCTGTCTGTGTTGAGAAGATGGTGCTCCCACATTCTCTCTCACAACCTCCAAGAATCTAACAGTTTCTCTTGTTCACTTCCATCCATCTCTGGAAGACTTTGCTTGAGTGGATGTCTCCACTCCTGGAACCTCTGCATGTGGCTACTCTACATTAATTTGAGGCTCCTTCTCCTTACAAACCAACAGCTCCTCCACAAGCTATAGTTGGAGCTCCCTCTCAAGGGAAACTCGCATGGCCTTCTACTGATCAAACTTGAGATCTCTACGAATCATTATCCTCCGACTGGTAGGCAAGTACACCCGATAGTTGTGAGGTGTACCAGTGTACCCCACAAATATCCCCAACTTTTCTACCAACTCAAGCTTCTTCTATGCATCCTTTGTCACATGGGAATATACCGATGAACCAAAGATCCTGAAGTGACCCACATCTAGTCTCTTACCGGAAAAAGCTTCCTCTGGTGTCTTCGTCCCAAGAATGTGATGTGGGCTTATATTCTGCAAATAGACCATTGCGTTGCACGCCTCGGCCCACATGTAAAGTGGTAAGCCTTAGTCATTCAACATTTCTCGTGCTGCCCCTACAATATTTTTGTTCTTCCTCTCTGCCACTCCATTTTGCTGTGGGTTATGAGGTGTCGCCAACTCTCATTTAATTCCTTTCGCTGCACAGAAGCCCTTAAACTCTTGAGAGACATATTCTCCATCGTTGTCACTTCTCAAGGCCTTGATCTTCTTCCTTGACTCTTTCTCGACAAAAGCTTTGAACTCACAAAACTTTTTGAAAGTTTTGTCCTTCTTTTGCATGAAAAAAATCCAACATACGAGACTAGTCATCAATGAAAATCACATAATGCCTTTGCTTTGTTGTGTATGTTTTCGAGAATGGTCCACACAAATAAATATTAACTCACTCTAATATAGCCTCGTCTCGACTATCTCGATCATGAAAGGAAGACTTGGTGTACCTTCCCAAGGTACAACCTTTGCATGTGTGAACTTGATCAAGCTTACCTTTGGGAAGTCCTATAGATATCTACTACATTATATTTAGAGACCCATGATGCACATGCCCTAATCGCTTGTGCCACAACTCGTCAATGTGTTGGCTTTGGACCAATTTCACTTTCATACTCAATGCTGCACAATAATCTACCTCTATATTATAGAGATTCTTCACTCGAATCCCTATCCTCTTGGTCTGATTGATGGCTATGTGTCTCAAGAATGCCTTTCCTCTATTGAAGACAACAACGTAGCTTTTGTCTTCCAACATTGCAACCAATACCAAGTTCTTCTTCAATCCAGGCACATACATCACATCTTTCAAGGTGAGAGAAGCTCCCTCTAACAAGTAACCGTGCCCACTCCTGAAACACTATACTTTAAGTGGTCACCCACCTCTATGGGCATCTTGAGGTCTTTCTCCTCCAAGGCATTGAATAATTTTTTATCGCCAGTCATGTGGAATGAGGCTCTACTGTCAAGATACCAGACACCACCCATCATCAATAACACCATGCATGTAATGAGGGTAAAGTCCATTTCAAACTAAGAGGCTAATGCCTCACCTTACAATCCTTGTGAGGATCCCTTCTTGGACATTTTCGATGGGAAATTAGTCGCATAATGTCCCATCTTGTGACAATTAAAAGATCTTACTTTAGACATGTCACCCTTCTTCCCTCGATGAGAAGAATTTGATTTGAAATGGGAAGCCTTCCCCTTCCCTTTCCTTGCCTTACTTCCTAAGGCTAGATTTTCTTCATCATCATTCTTGGATGAAGAATCATCTCGTGTGCTCCTCCTGATCTCCTACTACATAAGATATTACCATATTCATTCCCAATCTGATAGTTTCTCTCTTCCATTCACAGAGTCATGGTAGCTATTCCAACTCTTTGGAAGGCCATGGAGAGAGAGGCTCACCATATCATCATCGGCAATAGTTATTCCCTCTCCCAAGCTCATCTCTGCAGGTGGTGAGCTTGTTCAGATATGTGGAAATAGTATGTCCCTTCTCCATTTTGATTCCTTTAAGCTTATCCTTGAGCACCAATTTCCTCTGGTCATTACTGTTTTGGTAGAGTTCCCTCAAAGCCTTCCACATTGAAAATGGATTATCCTTCTTAGTATATTGTTCACATCTCCGATACCATGGAGAAAATCTATGTAGGTTAACCCGATAATACAATATAAATCAAAGTAGAATATTATAAACTACTTTTACTATCAATTTACGGAAGCTTAAAGATTGAGTTGAACAATATAACTAGAAGAAGAAGAATCAATGACACAATACCATGAAAATATTTTAGGGAAAGCCTCAACCAAAAACCCCATACTATTGTATTATCATACATGGTGGAAATACATAGGAATTATACAAGCCTTATCTCTCACAGCTAGCTAGCTCTCAGTACAATCTTCAAAGATGCTCACAGGCAATCTTGGCTTCTCTCTAGCCTTCCTCTCTACCCTCTAAACCCCTATTTCCTTGTGTTGTTCCTTTTGGATGATTTTCCTTCAACCAAGTGGAAAACCTTTCTTCCAAAACTGCATAATCCTCAAGGATAAATCCTTGACTGCATGCATGAATTTTCTCCATGAGAAAACACATGCAACTCATAGTACACTGTCCTTAATCATTAATCTCAACTGGGTCTTTCTCAGAATAGACATGCATGAGTTTTTGATGAGGAAATATTCAATTAACTGGAGTAGCGCTAATTGAATCCATTAATGCATCAACTGACTGTTAACTCACTATTAGTTCCTCAAATAGTTTGAAACTCATTTAACTCGACTTAATTCAGTAAACTGAGTTAACTAATTAGAACTCAATCTTATCTCCTTAGTTTAAGGGATAACTCTTGCATGACTTCAGAAAGACTTCTAAGTTGAATTTATCCAACTAATTAATTTAAAACTAATTATTTAATTATTTCCAAGTAGCTATTAAGACTAAATTCTATTTTAATTCACAATTTAATTTGAGGAAAAGTTAAATTAGAATATTCGTGTTGCCATATTTCAATAGCGCATCCCTCTATGTATAAATGTCGTATGTACATAGATGTGGATCTATCCCTTTGATATCAGGATAATCCTAGGCAAAAGCCCCTTTATTTTTCTGTAATACATGAATAAGTTGTTGCTGTTGTTCGCTATCCAAATCAGCATTGATATTTAGCACTTTGCCTAGTTCGATCTCAACTAGTTTGTTGTTATGAACAACAATCGCCTGAATATGCTGGTAATCTGTATCCTTTAGGGGATCTTGCATGGCTTCGTTATGAAGAATTTCTTTCAACATATGACACTGTACATTACTCACATTGGTTGGTTTATTTATAAAATTCTTGATAACGTCATCTTTACTTAGATGTTTAAATTCTAACGCTTCTACTACTGCGAGTGGTGAATGGATGCTCTCTTCCAAGTACATTGGTGGCTGCTTACATATTTTTATAATTGGAAAACTTGGCTTGCCAGGAGGGTATAACACTAGAATTTTTACAGCATCTTCCTTTGTAATAGTCATGTTTCCTTCTCGGCAGCCAATATATGCATCAGTTGTTGCCATCCAAGTTTGACGCAAAATCAAAGGATGCCTATCAGAGCTACTCCTCGGGTTTATAACCAGGAAATCTACTAGATACTCCCATGAGTCAACAGAAACTATAATATCTTGTAAGCTCCCTTCTGGTCTTACCACCTATTATAGACATATTTGGGCACATCAACCTCAAACTTATATGTCAATAAACAAGGGCTCTTTGACCCCTAAAAGAGTGGTTTCATAGTCTAAAAGATCTTACTCATCTGATTACATCATTCCCCAAAAGTTCCACTTGAGAAACCATCTAGAAATGGCCTAAACTAGACTATACTAACTACTCCATTGGTAGGGTGTGATGCATACTAAGTGCTACACTACCCAAGTGCAATGCATACTGATTAGTCCTTCTATAGGGTGCGATAGGCGAGGATGGACAAATGTCTGAGATAGTTTGCTAGGTTGTTGCTCATGGAATATTCTAGAAACTTCTCCTATGCCTCTTGCCTCTCTGAATTTGGCTAGGGATGAGTAAGAGATCCAATAACTCTCCAAGTGGAACCAATTGTAACAAGTGGAATGACACTAATCAAACCCCAGAGATTACACACACCCTTGCACACATCTATAAATGGATCCCTCACCTAAGAGATCCATAGGATTGAATATTGTGAATTGCAAGGAAGTGTTGATAGTTTGTAATTGAGGTACAAGCATTGTATTGTTGGTGTGATCTTGCTATTTCATGAGGTGAAGAGGGATTGAAGCTGGGAAGATGATGCTGGATCAGACTACAAGGTTGTAATTCTCCCTTCTATTTAATAAAGTTCTTCAAGTTTTCTTCCATATGATTGTGCAATTGTGAATGTTAACATTTGTGAATGCTATCATTTGTCCATTATATATCTGATTCTATAATGTTTATGTTGGAATAGATCAAGATTCTTTAACGGTTCTTTGTTGCTATGTTTCTACATGTACTCTCCAAGCGGGTTAAGTACGGGGAGGAGTTACAAGCTCTGTCAAGGGGGAGAGAGATCAAGTAAGGGATTAAGAGGAAGTTCCAGTTTGGTTCATTATATATTTCTCTTCTATATTGCACATAGAAGAAATTGTTGAATTACTTTAAGCTGTTGTTTCTAGGGTAGCTGCCAAACCTAGAGGGCTAGTCGTTTGACAAGACACTAGTTTTCCCCGAAACAAATTGGCAACTCTGCTGGGGAAGAACAGATGTTTGTTTGTTATTATTGTTTGTTTTATAAACTATAGATAGAGCCCGAAGTCAACCAGGTAGCCTTCAAACTGCTCTTGCTCTGCAATTGCATAGTATATTAATGTTGCTTCAGTCAATCTCTAGTTTAGTTTATGAATTAAACATTTGACTTACAAGCATTCTAGATACCCTTTTGGTAGCTTAGTAACCTTTCAAAACCTACCTCTATACTTTTCTCTTTACTGTTCATCATAGCTCAGCCTAACTCATTGAAAACAACTACACATCTGATCCAAAACTCACTTCAGTTGCGCTCTCTGGCCCATTGCACTATCTGTCACTGTAACCCAGTATGCATCGCACGTCCTAAGTGTAGTAAGTGTGATGCATCCTTGTTTCTATGAAACTCAAGTGCGATGACTAACTAAACCTTTCTCCATTCTAGAAATTGAGGGGTTTTGACCTTGTTTTCAGTTTTGTTTAGTTGTTTTGTTGCTTATGAACGGTACCTCCTTACTGAAGCCTGCTTGCATCACATAGATCAACCTCCTTTAGATTAGTATTAGTGAAGGTTTTTATGCATTTGTTCATCACTTACAATTATTTGTTGAAAAATTTCTTAAATCAATTTGTCACTTTGGTACAAAAAGTGTCGTAATTGTTGTTTTGTGTCGGAAAGAGAATTTTCATGGATTCTTCATTCCCTGTATAGTTGGTTGAAATTTTCATCATGTATTTGGTTTGATTTGTTTTTATTTGAAGTGTCAAAAGAATTTTTTATTCAAAATTGAAAAGTTTCGTTTAGTCTTCCTTTCTCTTTTGAAAAACAATTTATCAAAAATGTCACTTTGAGTAACATTTTTTAGTTCTTTGCTACATTTAGTTTTCCTTTTTGGCATTTTTAACATTAAGGGGAATAAAAACACATACATGAATTTGCATTTAGCATTTTGTAGTTTGTCAACAAAAAATTATTTAGGAGAATGCACTAGTGTGTGCTCTTTGCTCTTTGTTTGAAAGAATTGTAATGTTCTTTCCCAAGTAGTTAGGATTTTCATTTCTAAAAATAAACAAAGATTCTTTATCATTGTAGATTGCATTTTAGGAATTTCAAAATCAACATCATGCAGTGAACCATTGAAAGACAAACTTTAAACAAGATCAACTTTAAAAATAAATTTCAATGAACCTAACAACGCTTTGGAACTTAATGCAACACATCTAGAGGTCTAGGCTAGAGACGTGTTTTGACGTCATTAAAACTAGTAACTATTGTTTTCATTGAAGGTTGGGTGATTCCTCCTTGATACGAAAAGTGCTAGCACAGACTTGCGCTCCCCATACCATCGCTTATATATTGGTAGACCACAATGGGCTTATATCCTTTATCCATAGGAAGCCGAGTTTGTCGCCTTATTGATCGCAATGCACTATACACATCATTCGAGAAGATTGACTACCATACATAAGTCCTTCGTAATTTCTATTTAATTTATCACCAAGGTGTATATTGAAGTTTTGTGATTAGTTTGGTAATCCCTCTGTCTAGATTTTCCCGAGTAGTCACTTTCGTTCCTTTTCGACGCTTTAAAAGAAAAGGTCCATCTGAGCACTTATCCTTTCATGCTCATTAAAAATTGAAGGAGACTAGAGTCAACTTTAGCTTTTTCTCGACGCTTAAAAACTGAAAAATCAAAGCTGTGTCAAAGCGTCTTTAAAATTAATTGAGTTTGGAATAACATGCCCATTCCTCAGTTGATCTTAGGCTGATAGATATGGCAACAAATCCGAAGTCCATTGATCAAGGAATCTCTTTTGAGGGGAATCCTAGTCCTTTTCCTTCCTGGGGAAATATTGGTGCTCCTTATATGGCCACATTGTCCCTTCCAGGAATTACCATTGGCCTACCAGTATGGCTGTTTTCAACCTCTTTGGTTCAAAATGTCGAGACTTCTCTAAAATCGAGTACACCTCCAACTGGACAAAATCAACCTCCAGTTGATCCTAAAGTTGACACTTTGCCTTCTTCCTCGTTTGTTTCTTCCTCCCCTTCTTCCTCTTTTCTTGGTGAAAGTATTGGTACTAATAACCAAGTGGCTAAGAAGAAGAAGAAAGGGAAGAAGAAGAAGAAGAAGAAGCCAATTTAGCAAAGGGGCAACCAAGCAACCATTGCTCTGAATGAAACATCTGATGAAAATCCACCCATTAAACTTCCAAAACCCAAATTTACATGCATAATTTGTGCGAAAGACCATTTTCATCGAAATTGTCCTTACATTCCTCAGATCTTGAAAGAATGGTCTTCCCGTTCACACCATCCCGTGTCATCAACATATGGAGATCATGTTGGTAACATACCATCAACTAGTGATAGTAAAGTTCATGGAAAAAAGGGAAAATTCAAGCTTCCATGTAGGTTATGTGATGGTATACACCCCTTTCACCTTTGTCCCTATTTCAGGGAAGCCAAAAGAGTGTTGGATAACCATCTTGCTTCACCGCAGTGACTTCCATCTGGTTTCAGGAAACTTTCGTTGAATCCTTCACTAGGTGATGAACCGACTGACTTAAATCAATCGTCGGTCAAAACCACTCTCTCTGAAAGTGAATCCTATGAGTCTATGCCTGACCAAAATCAACAGGTTAAGGTAGCAGTTGATCTGATTTTAGCTTTAGCTAAACGTACCTTTCCCGAAGAGAGTGAAAATGATACCGCTCAAGTTCTTTTTGTTTCTTCAGATCTAAATGAGCTTCGGGGAAATCCACCTGCTCCATCAGGACAAGAGGAAAACTCTCCAATTTTAGTAACTCAAGGGGTTAATCCTCCCATTTCTATAGTACCCTCTCCAAGTAGTCTAGTTACTTCCTTTGATTCGAATCAACTGGCAGGATCCTGCCTTCCTTTTTATGTTCCTTTCCAGATCATAGTACAAGTTTGTAATATGATTGTACCTGGCATTATTATAGACAAAGGTGAATCAATGAGTATCCTTTCCTCAACTGCTTGGCAAGTGCTCGGTTCGCCACTGCTTGTTCCTATTACACAGAATCTTTTTGGTTTTAACAAAGGAACTAGTCGACTATTAGGGATCCTTCCTCAGTTACCTATCTCTTTGGGACAAAAAACCGTTTATCTGAACGTGATGGTAGTCACAGGACCTTCATATTACAATTTACTTCTTGGGCGTGACTATGTTTATCACATGGGAGCTATTGCTCCAACACTCTTTTGAGTGATTTGTTTCCCGCATGAAGGCAGGATTTTCACCGTTGACCAGCTTTCATTTCCTAGTCCAAATATAGCTCCTAGTCAACCATCATCCCTAAATTGTCCATTTATACAAATTATATCATCCCTGCCATGGGTTAATTATGTGGCAACCTGTTGCATACCTACATCGACTGACGATCAATTCAATGATGTTGTACATTATGTACTGGGGGCATTGGAACCAGATCTTTCCTTCATGACCACTTATGAGTTGTGATTGAAGGTGATCGAGAATAGTTCGTTGTCTTGTGTCAACCTAGTTAAAAAATGAAACCAAGGGTCTCCGAGGATAGTTTATTGTCTTGTGTCAACCTTGTTAAAAAATGAAACAATGAATCTTAGCAGAGTTCCTTGTCTTGTGTCAAGCTCATTAAAAAACGAAACAAGGACCCATGGAGCAAAGCTCCAAGTCGAATCTTTGATTAGATCTCGTAAAATTCCAGTCGAGTCTTTCACTTAATCAAATAAAAAAACCTTCATTCCACCCACCTGATAGCCATGAGTAGTCTGGTGAATGTAATGAAGCTTGGGGGGCATGCACCTAATGGTAAAGATAAGTTTCCATGTAGGTTATGTGATTGGTCTAACACACCATGCACCTTTGTCTATTCTGGACGAAGGAAATGAGGTGTTTTGTCTATTCTGGATGAAATCACCCTACCTCACCACAATGATTTCCATCTGGTTACAAGAGACTTCCTTTTTCCTGCTGGGGGCATACAAACCATTCTCATTTCCATTTTTCAATTTTCATTTTCATTTTTAAGTTTTCTCATTTTTTCAATTTTTAGTTTTGTCATTTCGATCTTATATAAAAAATAAAAAACTTCAACCAAGCATAGTTCCCCCATCATTCAAGCTTGTCAAAAAATGAACCCACCTTCAGGTAAATAACCTTTGTGATTGCCATTTTATCAGCTTTTTGAACCTTGGTTGTGTACATCTCATCACCTCCATCCCCTTGGCCAATCATACGCTTCCACTTGGTTGTTTTACCCTTTTTGACGAAAAGTTGCGATGAGTGGTCTTATTAGCCAACCTCTTCACAGAATTCACCATGTTTTGAGGAGTTCCAAATTCATCGAAACCAGTTGCTACCCTAGACACCACTCGTTCCTCAAATCGAGTCTCCTTTAAACCCTTTTCAGACTCGTTAAATATGAAAATATTGTCGAGCGCTTGCCTTTCCATCTCATTAAAGTGATTGAAAATGTCATCCCTCCTATATGATTTTATACTTTTTCGGACCCGAGGGATTACCTTATGAAAAAGTCGAGCATTTGCCTTATTTGGCTCGTTAAAGTGATCGGAAAAGTCATCCCTTTTGTATTATTTTATCCTTTTTCAGACTTTAGGGATTATTTTATGAAAAATAACTTCTGGAGTTTTCTTTTCATCCCTTTTCAATAGAGTTATCCTTGTTTTTAAACTTGTTAAAACAATAGCGACAAACTTGTCCATTCTAGACAAGACCAAGTTTCACTGGTGCTAGACTCATTAAAACATAGTGACAGGTTTGATCGAAGGGAAAATTATAGTGTTATCACTCAGGCTGTCCATAAGCTCCTAATAGGGATACGGCCGAGGTAACCACAAACCAATCTTCTGACTGCAGGTTCTAGCCCACCTGCAATCGGAGAGGGCTCTCTCCTTTTGATTCAACCTTAGTTGATGATTTTAGGCTAGCTTTCTGACTTCAAGGGAATGTTGACTGTGATTGGAAAGAAGGTAGGATTCTCGAACAAAGAGGCACAGTAAGGTGTGATAAGTTTCGAACCATTGGGCATGGAGTCACAGATTGAGGCTTGCGAGAGTTTTCTTGGTCACAAGGGGATACAGAGCGGGATAGCCACACAGGATACAATACTTGGTCTGCTGAAAGTATGGGATGAGCATCAGGGATGAAAGGCAAAGGAGAATCATTTCATGATGCTGACAAAGAGGAGAAGTAGATGAGTGGGATCCCAGAGTAGTTAAGAATTCCTAAGAATGCACTCATATGTGAAAGAAACAGCGTAAACCAGATCATTTAAGAATACAAGCTCATAACTGTGTCTGAAGAAAACACTGAAAAAAGAAGAAATTGAACTTAAGGTGTAATGAAACAAATCTTAAGCTATTCTTTTTTCCTGCAAATTTAGAAAGGTGGAAAGGTGGTGAAAAACATAAAATTAAACAGAGAAGAGGAACACTTATTGGATCATGTAGAAGCAGAGGAATTCCAAGATCATTCCTTGGCCAAGAGAAAACATCAAGTAGTTTCGCAATCCATGCTTTCAGCAATCTTTGATTATGGAAATTATGACAGTTACAGTGCGAGTCTATGCTCAGAGAAAATGCTGGAAGGAAGACTAACCAACAACTACTACCAACCAACCAACCCCTCACAACAGTGTTTAGGGTGGTATTTATAAACAAAATATTAGAAAGACATCATTACAAATGACCTTCACAGGTCTGCTTAGAACTCTTCAAAAATCTAAATGCTGCTGGAATTAAATGCAAGTAAATCTTTTTGGCTGCGCTAGGGGCAGCTGGATTGGAACAGGTGACAAGGTGGCCCTTGGGGACCAGATGCGGTGCTGCTGAATGATTGTGCTTTGGGGATGCAGTTTGGTTTTGGTGTGAATTGAATGTGCAATAATTATGATTTGAGAGCTTCAAGTAGTTTCGCTCTCCTTCAATGAATCTGCTGCTAGATATTCAATTTTCTCTTGCTGCGGGCCGCTGCTCAAAATATTCGCTGATACACTTTGCCACTACATTTATTGCTTCCGTCGTTGACTAATACTCTTTGACATGCTCTGATGCCTGCGGATTTGATCTGATACACTTTAAACTCTGTGAATGATCTGCTGTTGTCTTTAAACCGGATCCTTTGGCACGATCCGGTGATTTTCGGGCTTTTTCGGTGCGTAATGGGCTTACCAATCAGAAGATTCCCTAAAGATTCCTCGAAATGGCCTATTTCCCATAGAGATGCATGAATAGCGCTTCACACTATTCGCGCATCGGAAACTGCCTCTGTTTCTTGATCTGGAGCCCCGAAGTGCGATTTTTCTTCCTGTGCGAAGCTTTTTCGGCTTTTCTGGCTGCAGACGTAAGCATGGCATCGGCTGTACGGCGGATGACGTCAGCTGTTGGTCCCTGGTACAGCACGATGTGGTGAGATACTGGATGTGCTGTGGTGAAGAAACTCCGATGCGATATCGCGATATCGCGTCGGCGGGGAACGAGGGGGAAATTGGTTTGGAGACTTGGCGCTTGCGACTGCTGATCGGCGATATTGCAATATCGCATCGGCGAAGACGGAGAGGTGAATGGATTGGACACTCAGCGTTTGTGATCGTCGATCGTCGATATCACAATATCACATCGGCGGAGAACGGATGGGTGATGTTTTTCATGAAGATGAGATTGCGAAGGTGCGATGCGAAAACGGCTTTGAGGAGGAAAGAGTAAGTAAGTTGGTGTGAAGGGTACTTGAGGTTTCGGAAGGGGTCCAATTACCTTAGAGGGATTTTATACTTTGGAAGGAGTCCATCGTATATGGAAGGTGGTTTTGGAGGTCGGGGTTCTTGCTGAGTTTCAGATAAACTGAGCAATTCCCGGGAGAACTTATGGTTATTTTTCAACCAGGGGGAGGGATATTACGTAGGGGAATTTTACATAATATTAATAAGGGGACGGGAAGAATAGGGATCTAAATAATAATGTTAGTGGTTAATATGGAGATGGTAAGAAAGCGCTAAGTTCGGGAGACCTTAGGCTATTACAAGGGGGTAGGACCATACTTTGGGAGAAAATATGGAACAACTTTGAGTAAAGCAGATCTTTACTCAAGCGAGAGTAATGAAGATGATGAAACTTAAGAGGTGTCAAGCAGATCTTGACCTCTTTAGGGGAAGTTAGTTAATGATTGGGGAAAACAGAGGAGGGGAGTCAGTTGTACCTCTTTTGAGCTTTTTTTCTTACAAATCTTTGCTGATTATGTTATGCATGATATGATACCTGAAAACCTGGAACTGGTCAGCAATTCAACAACCTGAGAACTACCTACCCAGCCTACTTGCCTAACATTTTTTCTTCTTTTGCTTGGGGGTGCACTTAGACTTGCAAACCCTTCATTCTTTTTCTTTTGATGCTTTCCTATCTACATACTACCCTTATTTCTTCTGGAACCCAGATTAAGCTGTTGGGCTCCTCTGCTTCTCTACCTATCTAAGCATTTGCCAAGATTAAAATGTTTGGACAGATTTACAATCTCTATATTCTAAAACAGGAAATTTAAACCTAAGGAGACAAAGATTAAACTGTTTGGACCTCCCATTAACTAAAAAATAGCGATACTAGGATAACTTTACAAAATTTGAAGGCAATTGGATGGACTTTGAAGTAGCCTTCTTCATCTGGAGACTGTTTAAGAAAATATGGAGCATTGCAGGAAGCAAAGTCCGACATATTTGGCCTGTGAAATGCCAATCATGAAAAATGAATACCTGCTGCAGCAGGAAGCTAACAGTGGCTCCACTCAGGGATGGCTTCTCCTTGTGAGGAGTCAAGAACAGCAGGCCAGGACGCCTTGGGTTTTAGTTTCTTGCTGTCTTCTGCAAAACTTATTTTCTCCGGCAGCTTTATTCCTTCTACCTACCTACCCTAACCAGCAGTTACTTTGCCGTTAGGTAAAATCAAACAACCAGTGCAGCCATTTAAGCAACTGTAAAACGAGATAGACTTGCTGACTGATTGTTTCTGAACGCAAAAGCATCGTCCGGGCATATGCTTTCATAACCAAAATTGTGGCCTCTCTCACTTGCTGTTGAAGCATACGGTCTTCAATAAAAAAACCCGTTAGCAAAATTTTGTTAAGCCAAAGTTCCATGTAATCTGCGATTGGATCGATGAACTTACCCTGTGAGAGAACTTCTTCTGCTTCGTCTTGGATAGACAGGGCGGTTGCTTCCTCGGTGGTGAGCCTAGTAGTCGATCGTTCTGTCTTGATAGTAGAATCATGCAGAGTTTGTGAATCAGCAGGGAGCATCATCTTCTCCTGAGTTGAGGACGGGGGACTTCGGCATGACTCAGGATCCATTGGGTCAGAAGGAGCAGCTGCATCTTTGGTAATGAGCCTAGCAGACGATCCTTCTGTCTTTCCCTTGGAACCCAGATCACACAGGATCTGTAGGTCCTCAGGAAACAATGTTCCCTCCTGAATATGGGAATGGAAGTTTCGGCATGATTCCGGGTTCTTTAGGTCGGAAGGAGCAGCTACATCTTCGATAATGACCCTAGCAGATGATCCTTCTATCTTTCCCTTGGAACCTAGATCATACTCAAACTGTAATTCAGGAGACAACATTATTTCCTTGTGAACTGGAGGAGGAAGATTTTGGTAAAACTCTTGAGGGTTGCGGAAATCATAAGACTGATTTTGAGCTCCCAAGAGTTCAATTTCATTCTCATATTTTTCCACAACAAACTCAAGGAAAAGTTTATTCTGGCCGCCTGGTATTTTTGACAATACGCTCTGAAAAATTCTTCATTAAGCTCAAACTCTGATAAACTTTATCTGCATTTATCTAAAGCTTCTTCTAAAGGAAGTTCCTCCCAAGATTCATTCATTCTCTCTTTTTGTCAATACATGGGGCACTTGGTTGTAACATTTGGTTCGTTCCTCAGTGGAGGCTTTGATTGAAATTGAAGTGGAGTCGCCAGGTGGATGTCTAGACTCTGAAGTGCCTGATCTCTATCCACCATCAAAGATCAGAACTGAGCGTGACAAGCTCTAAAAAACAGGAGCACTTCCTCCAGTGGGGTTTAAAGATGAACAAAGCGCTTGAACCCCCAATGGAGTGTGCAGATACAGGTCGGCCGAGGCTTTTACAAGTCGGTTTCTTCCACTGTAAAGCTGCAGACTGGTTGCAGTGATTTATCTGAGGAGGTCCCCAGCTGAGTTGCCATTATGTTATCACTCAGGTTGTCCCTAGGCTCCTAATAGGGATACGGCTGAGGTAACCACAAACCAATCTTCTGACTGCAGGTTCTAGCCCACCTGCAATCGGAGAGGGCTCTCTCCTTTTGATTCAACCTAAAGTTGTGTTTTAGGCTAGCTTTCTGACTTCAAGGGAATGTTGACTGTGATTGGAAAGAAGGTAGGATTCTCGAACAAAGAGGCATAGTAAGGTGTGATAAGTTTCGAACCATTGGGCATGGAGTTACATATTGAGGCTTGCGAGCGTTTTCTTGGTCACAAGGGGATACGGAGTGGGATAGCCACACAGGATACAATACTTGGTCTGTTGAAAGTATGGGATGAACATCAGGGATGAAAGGCAAAGAAGAATCATTTCATCATGCTGATGAAGAGGAGAAGTGGATGAGTGGGATCCCGGAGCAGTTAAGAATTCCTAAGACATGCACTCATATGTGAAAGAAACAAGGTAAACCAGATCATTTAAGAATACAAGCTCATAACTGTGTCTGAAGAAAACACTGAAAAAAGCAGAAATTGAACTTAAGGTGTAATGAAACAAATCTTAATCTATTCTTTTTTCCTGCAAATTTAGAAGGGCGGAAAGGTGGTGAAAAACATAAAATTAAACAGAGGAGAGGAACACTTATTGGATCATGTAGAAGCACAGGAATTCCGAGATCATTCCTTAGCCAGGAGAAAACATCAAGTAGTTTCGTAATCCATGCTTTCAGCAATCTTTGATTATGGAAATTATGACAGTTACAAAGCGAGTCTATGCTCAGAGAAAATGCTGGAAAGAAGACTGACCAACAACTACTACCAACCATCCAACCCCTCACAACACTGTTTAGGGTGGTATTTATAAACAAAATATCGGAAAGACATCATCACAAATGACCTTGACAGGTCTGCTTAGAACTCTTCAAAAATCTAAATGCTGCTGGAATTAAATGCAAGTAAATCTTTTTGGCTGCGCTGGGGGCAGCTGGATCGGAACAGGTGACGAGGTGGCCCTTGGGGACCAGATGCGGTGCTGCTGAATGATTCTGCTTTGGGGATGTAGTTTGGTTTTGGTGTGAATTGAATGTGCAATAATTATGATTTGAGAGCTTCAAGTAGTTTCGCTCTCCTTCGATGAATCTACTGCTAGATATTCAATTTTCTCTTGCTTCGGGCCGCTGCTCAAAATATTCGCTGATACACTTTGCCGCTACATTGATGGCTTCTGCCGTCGACTGATACTATCTCACACATTTTGATGCCTGCTGATTTGAACTGATATTCTTTAAACTCTGTGAATGATCTGCTGCTGTCTTTAAACTGGATCCTTTGGCACGATCGGGCGATTTTCGGGCTTTTTCGGCGCAATGGGCTTACTAATCAGAAGATTCCTCGAAATGGGCTATTTCCCGTAGCGATGCGCGAATAGCGCTCGCTATTCGCGCATTGGAAACTGCCTCCATTTCTTGATCTGGAGCCCCGAAGTGCGATTTTTCTTCTTGCGCGAAGCTTTTTCGGCTTTTCTGGCTGCTGACGTAAGCATGGCGTCGGCTGTACGGCAGATGGCGTTAGCTGTGGGTCCCTGGTACAACGCGACGTGGTGAGATACTGGATGTGCTGTGGTGAAGAAACTCCGATGCGATATCGCGATATCGCGTCGGGGGGGAACGAGGGGGAAATTGGTTTGGAGACTTGGCGCTTGCAACTGCCGATCGGCGATATCGCAATATCGCATCGGCGGGGAACGAATGGGTGATGTTTTGCATGAAGATGAGATTGTGAAGGTGCGATGCGAAAATGGCTTTGAGGAGGAAAGAGTAAGTAAGTGGGTCTGAATGGTACTTGAGGTTTTGGAAGGGGTCCGATTACCTCGGAGGGATTTTATACTTTGGAAGGAGTCCATCGTATCTGGAAGGTGGTTTTGGAGGTCGGGGTTCTTGCTGAGTTTCGGATAAACTGAGTAATTCCCGGGAAAACTTATGGTTATTTTTCAACCAGGGGGAGGGATATTACGTAGGGGAATTTTACATAATATTAATAAGGGGACGCGAAGAATAAGGAGCTAAATAATAATGTTAGTGGTTAATATGGAGATGGTAAGAAAGCGCTAAGTTCGGGAGACCTTAGGCTGTTACAAGGGGGTAGGACCATACTTTGGGACAAAATATGGAACAACCTTGAGTAAAGCAGATCTTTACTCAAGCCAGAGTAATGAAGATGATGAAACTTAAGAGGTGTCAAGCAGATCTTGACCTCTTTAGGGGAAGTTAGTTAATGATTGGGGAAAACAGAGAAGGGGAGTCAGTTATACCTCTTTTGAGCTTTTTTTCTTACAAATATTTGCTGATTATGTTCTGCATGATATGATACCTGAAAACCTGGAACTGGTCAGCAATTCAACAACCTGAGAACTACCTACCCAGCCTACTTGCCTAGATTTTTTTCTTCTTTTGCTTGGGGGTGCACTTAGACTTGCAAACCCGTCATTCTTTTTCTTTTGATGCTTTCCTATCTACATAATACCCTTATTTCTTCTGGAACCCACATTAAGCTGTTGGGCTCCTCTACTTCTCTACCTCTCTAAGCATCTGCCAAGATTAAACTGTTTGGACAGATTTACAATCTCTATATTCTAAAACAGAAAATTTAAACCTAAGGAGACCAAGATTAAAATGTTTGGACCTCCCGTTAACTAAAAAATAGCGATACCAGGATAACTTTACAAAATTTGAATGCAATTGGATGAACTTTGAAGTAGCCTTCTTCATTTGGAGACTGTTTGAGTAAATATGGAGCATTGCAGCAAGCAAAGTCCGACATATTTGGCCTGTGAAATGCCAATCATGAAAAATGAATACCTGCTGCAGCAGGAAGCTAACATATAGAACAAGCATATGTTATCCTCCTCAAGCTTGACAGAAATAAAGAGGTATTGGTTATCAATGACTGTGGAAAAAGGGAAAAAAAACTTGAAGAATTTATGGTAGCAGGTCACTCTTGAAAATGACACTTTCACTCCATCACCATTGTTGAGTCGAGTTGGGTTGTTCCATTCACCGGTCATATCACCATTGGTCTTTCACACCATCCATCCTTGAGGGTTAACACTACCAATCCATTTGACTGTCGTCAACATGTTCAAGAGAAGTCATTTAGTTGAGAAACCACAAACCAGTTAATGTCTCATCCACTGCAATACCTCCAACCTTCATTTTTTCATGACCGTCATTCCTAAACCTTGTGTCGTCAGTCCATTTTCACCTCCAAAAATCATTTTCTTCATTTCGTGTCATAGATGTGGGACACATTAAGGCCCTCCTACAATGAGTCACTTCTTGTCGACATCAGCTCATTATCCAAGAAGTTGACTTAGAAACGCCCCTTTCAGTGCTTCGAAGCTTGCATGCATCAATGGCAAGTTTCTCACTTCCAGTGACAGGTTGACATCAATGGCCTTTGACTAAAATATTTTGCGTGGTGTTCGACATTGGATCATATATTCACACCATGTGAATTGTACTGTAGTACCTTAAGGGTCATTATCGTTATCGGTTATTCCTCTTGAGTTTGTTAACAAATCACATTATTGGTTGATAATCAGGCGAGGTCTTTCCATGTTCAACTTCAGAACATCTCTTCACATGGATTGACCTGTATATCAGGTGAAGATTGAACAAGTTTGAAGACCTCGGATCTAGTTTCATCCATCCAGGCTGTGATATATTTAGGGATATAAGAACACCAAATGTACAAAGGTCCTTCACAGATAGTCATCTGAACCAAGGATGATGACTCTACATCTGAAGAATCACCAGTTTGCATCTACAGACGACTATTTGATCTATGTACATGAAATTAATTTATAAAGTTGAGCATGGGAATGCCTCCCTCAGCTAGATCATGAAAATTATATTATGATGATGTATTGTGTTGAAACTTATGCATGTCAACTTCCAGTTCGACACATTGGATCCTCATGATAAAGCAATTCACTTGACATCAAAATTTACGACTTCATGCTTTAGGGGGCAACTATTATAGACATATTTTGGCACATAAACCCCAAACTTATATGTCTACAAACTAGGATCTTCGACCACTAAAAGAGTTGTTTCATACCTTGAAAGAGCTTAGTCATCTGATTACATCATTCCCCAAAAGGTCCTCCTCAGATACCATCCAGAAATGGCCTAAACTGAACCATACTGACTGCTCTATTGGTAGGGTGCAATGCATACTAAGTGGTACACTACCCAAGTGCAATGCATATTGATTAGGCCTTCCATAGGGTGCGATGGGTGAGGATAGACAAATGTCTGAGACAATTTGCTAGGTGGTTGCTCATGGAATCTTCTAGAAACTTCTCGTATGCCACTTGCCTCTCTGAATTCACCCAGGGATGAGTAAGATATCTAAGAAATCTCCATCTGGAACCAATTGTAACAAGTGGAATGACACTAATCAAAGTCCAGAGATGATTCATACCCTTGCACACATCTACAAATGGATCCCTCTTCTAAGAGATTCAGAGGCTGGAATATTATGAATTGCAAGGAAGTGCTGATAGTTTGTAATTAAGGAAAGAGCATTGTATTATTGGTGTGATTTTGCTATTTCATGAGGTGAAGAGGGATTGAAGTTAGGAGGATGATGCTAGATCAGATAACTGGGTCGTAATTTTCCCTTCTATTTAATAAAGTTCTTCAAGTTTTCTTCCATATGATTGTGCAATTATGAATGTTATCATTTGTGAATGCTATCATTTGTCCATTATATATCTGATTATGTAATGTTTATGTTGTAATAGATCAAGATGCTTTGATAGTTCTTTGTTGTTGTGTTTCTGCAGGTACTCTCCAAGTGGGTTAAGTACGGGGAGGATTTATAAGCTCTGTCAAGGGGGAGACAGATCAAGCAAGGGATTAAACAGAAGTTCCAAGTTGGTTCCTTATATCTTTCTCTTATTTTTTGCACATATAAGAAATCATTGAATGATTTTAAGCTGTTGTTTCTAGGGTAGTTGCAAAACCTAGAGGGCCAGTCGTTCGACAAGACACTAGTTTTCCCCTAAACACCACCGACCAATTAGCAAGTTCTAATAAAGTGGTGGTTAGTTCTAAGGTTGTAATACCAAGTGCTTGACAAGTTTATGTTGTTAACATGTTAATGGAATCTCCTAGATTGACTAGTGTATTTGGAAAAGGGAGGCCATATATCTGAACTGTTACTCTCGGGTTTCGAGGATATTCATACTTTATTATAGTTTCCTCTCCCATGAGTAGATCAGATAAGGTCCCTACAACGTGGATAGTGGGTGAGGTTTTTACCTTCCTCAGAGACCTCTCTACACATAATTCTTTGACGGTTTTGGCATAGATGGGAATGTTTTAAATAGCCTAGAGGAAAAGAATCTTAATACACAAATTTTTTAGCTCCCCTACATGATTCAAATCAGGATAGGTGATCAGTTTAGGTATCAGTAGCCTCTTTGGGAAAGGAGGAGAATTGACTATAAGTTTTTTAGGGTCATCATGTTAATCTGTTATTTCCCCTTGCTTTGATTCAGTATTATTTACAGGCGATGGAACATGTACAGGTGGTGGAATATGTATAGATGGAGTTACACTTTCGATTGAAGGCTGGTCCTTGTTTTCCTCAAGGGTAATGACACAACCTGACCTCAATCTGAGCCCATTACATTCTTTCTACTCAATCTCATATTCTGCATTTTCAATAATCTGTAACAACTAGATTGGCCTATTATTAGGATTTGGGATTGGCTGAGCTAGTAATTGTGGCCACAGAAGAGGTTGAGAATTCTTTTGTAATGTATAAGGCACTGACCATGTGGTGTGAGTATGGGGGCTTATTCCCACAAGTACATTAGATATCCCCATAGGTAACTGCCAGTTTGTAGACCAATTCGAATTTTGAGAGGTGGAAGCAGCCCACTGGGATTGATAGGGATTGCCTTGCAAGACATGAGTAAAAGGAGAATTTGGCCAACCATTTCCTGGAAAAGATTGTGCTAGCTAGGATGTCATACGGAATGGCAGATTTTTCCAGTTTGGGTAGGATTATTGGCCTTGCTAGGTTTCCCCAAGGTTTTGTTGATTAAACTATGAGGAAGAAAAAAATTGGGATGTCTCTTGTGACATACCTATAGGTTTAGCCTTCTATTGTTGATGTTGTTTCATTAAATATATTGGTTCTGTTTCCTCCTTTGCTACTTTGAATACTTCTTTTAGCTTGGTTATTGATTGACACTATTCAGTGTCATGATCTTTAGTACAAATGGTGCATGTCTAAACCATGTCTAATGGGCATTCCCATTGTCTGTGCTTCTTTTGACAATGTGGGCATAAGATGGCCAAATTTTGTTCTGTTAAAGCTTGTTTTTGATTGGCTTGTAGGACGTCCAACTATGTTGTAAGAGTGCCCAGGATATCCATTTTAAAATCTTCCATGAGGTTGTCAATCTCCATCCATGTCACACCTCCACTAGGTGGTTTGCATCCTTTGTTCATTGTATCTCAGCTAACTTCTCCTGTACATGCGCTCCCCCGTGAACACCTGGTACACAAACGAATAATTTCATCTTAATCTTCCTGAGAAATATTCCATTTTCCCATTAAGTTTAGAGTTTATACCCATTCTGCGTTCATTACTTTGATCAATATATCTCTTAGGACTTCTCTCGATAGGAAAGTGTGTGGAGATTTTTACAAATTATAATTAAACTGTTTGACAAATTCTTCTAGTGTTTCATTATCTTTTTAAGTCATCTTGGAAATATCATCTTTCAGTTCCCTAGTTTTACAAAAGTGTGGATATATTTTAAGGAAGGAGGTTTTCATTTCATCTCAAGAATTCATGCTTTCCCCACCTAGACCCATAAACCATTTTAAAGCTACCCCTTTTAGAGTGGAAGGGCACAATTTTAGTTTTTTGCGGGTCAGTGGTATAGTCATACTCTCTACAAAGGACATAAAACTGAAACATGAAAGCATCAGGATCCTTTATGATAATCCCATGGAAGGTTGGGATGTTTTGCAGAGGAATAGCCTTCATAGGGGCAATGGCCACCTGGTCGACTATGGGGTACTCTAATGACGAGGTTTGACCTTGGGGTGGCTGATCTGCCATTTGATTAAAGATATGCCAATAATCTTTAGGGATTTCATGGGGTGCTTCCATAATAAACAGAGAGTTAGCAACTCGAGCTAGCTTCCATAATAAACAGAGAGTTAGCAACTCGAGGAGATCCTTATTTAGACAACTATTGTTCTACTTTAGTAGCCCCACTAGTTTCTCCTTTTCCTTCTCATAAGCTACAGGATTTTCGCTCTTGTAAAGGATCAGAGTGTAGGCTTATTGTAGCTTGAAAACTTTGTTCTAATCCTGCTACTTGGCTTTGAATTTCAACATGAGCTCTAGATGGTGAGTTTGTTGCTTGATGGAGAGCAATAGACCTTTTTCCAGGTATAGCGTGGAATCCTACTGATTGCTTGAGACTCTATTCTTCTTATGATTTCGTTTATAAAGGTCATTCTCCCAAGGTTTACAGATCCTTTGGGTTGTGTGAGTTTTGGTGGAGTATTCTAATCTTTCTCTATCTTTTTATTTCTAGTCATTCATAAAACAAATTCCTATTTAACCTCTAAGATTTTGCTGTAAAGTGGGCCAGTAAGCAAGCACTTTACTTGCTAGGCATGTAGCTTCTTACCTTCCGTTTTTAAAACCCAGTTATCCTACAACAAAGAAATAAAATCAATCACTTTAAACACTCTCCCCGACAACAACGCCAAAATGTTGGCTCACTAAGATGTCTTTTTATAGGCAATCTTAATCCCTACATTAGTTGTCAAACTAAGGTAAGTCTTTCTATTTCAAGAGTGCCAACGCAGTATGTGCAATGAAGCTAGAGGTTATCTAATGATGAATCATTGCAATCATGAAAGGCTAATTCTTCAATTCAATTCACACAACTCTGCAAAGAATAATTATGAAAGGAATGCTCGCAAACCATATGTAATTCTATACAATTTGTTCCGAAACCAATTGGAACTGAATGCAAATGAGAATTACACTAAGAATCATTCAAATAAGGTTGACACTAATCTCACTTAATTAAGTAAAGCAACAATGATTATCGAACAACACTACCATCTATAACAACCCAAATCAATCTGCATTACCCAATTGAACAACAATAATAAATTAACAACAATCAATAATCAGTAATTTGAATGGCAATCGATAAGTGAACAACAACATCGATAAAGGATTCCTAAAAGGTAAACATTCTATATTGCAATTCATAGAATTTAATCACTCTTGTCTCTCAAGATCTATGATAACATCTATTCAATTGAACAGCAATCAAAAGTGCATTCACTCATGTTAATCAAGGCACTACTTAAGTATATCTCACAACTTCAATATAAATCTATGTGAACAATGGTATAAATAGATATCACAAATCTTCAAGATAAGTAAGATAACTAAACATTGGATCAATTACAAAGACTGAATATAAACTATAACACAAAGGAGGAGTGGAACTTCTTGTTAGTGGACCCAGAGTCACCAGAAGCCTCTACTTAATAAAAACTTAGAATACGGAGATGTATTAAGTGCAAACTTCTTTCATTACCTTCAAAGTAACAGTTGACAGAGTCACTGAATTAATAGTGTTTTTGCTTCAGAAAAGAATAATTACACATTAACAGTCCAAACTTGTATATAGTTGCCTTTCAACCCTAGATAAAATAAAAGAGAAACTTGGATAGAAGCGAATCCTTGGATAAAATAGGAGTATTTGAATTGATCTTCCACTTCCTTGTGTGCCCCAGATACCATGGCTTTTCCCCTTTATGGCCTCGTGTTGTCCTGACAACTAAAGAACTTCTGCCCAATCACATCCCTGCATAAAAATATAGCAAAGAATTAGTTTTTTGTACTAAATTTGCATATTCTATCACCAAATAGTTTCTTCCAACTTTAACTGATATTTTCCTCATTTCATTCTATAAATCTAGATAATCTTATAAGGATGGATGATAAATGAAGTATTGAATGAAGAGAAATCATACCTTTTTCATGTCCCAACATATTCTTCAAATCCTTTCAAATTCAAAATATATGAAATACTTAAAATACATAAAATTTTTTCTCCTCTTGTTTTAACAAATTTGGCTTTCTAGTTTATTTGTAAGTTTCAAAAATAGCTTAGCAAAGAGCTAGGTTCAAATCTTATTAGCCTCCAAAAATATATTTTGTTTTGCTAAAAAATAAGTATTTCAAATCAACAGAAAATTGAACTCTTCAATTAAAAATTTAATTCAAACTACCAAAAATGCGCTCCACTCTTCAATTAAATTCCAAAAATACACTCCACTCTTGAATTAAATTTTTAAGTATCATTCAGAAATTTATTTGTTGCAGTAAGTATAAATATTATCCTTTAGAAATTTTACTGTCATTAAACTGTGGTAAATGAAAATACTATCCTTCAGAAATTAAATTCCAAAAATACACTCCACTCTTGAATTAAATTTTTAAGTATCCTTCAGAAATTTATTTGTTGCAGTAAGTATAAATATTATCCTTTAGATATTTTACTGTCATTAAACTATGGTAAATGAAAATACTATCCTTTAGAAATTTTACTGTGATTAAACTCTGGTAAATACAAATACTATCCTTCAAAAATTTCTCCCATTTGATGCAGTAAATGAAAATAAAACCTCCGAAAACTAAAATAACAAGGGGCACTTATATGCATGGAACTTAGACTTTTAGTAAACAATTCAATAATTATTGGTACTAGACTTAGAGTTGGAAATTTTTATTCTAACATCCAAGAATATGTTAAAAAAAAAAATATGCCACTCAATTTCTCCAGTCGTCTTTCATTATGACTAAAAGATATGAAACTTACAGAGAGTCAATAGTTTGGGCATCCCGCCACATAGCTCCACTGGATTAACCTTCTGCTGCAACAATTACTTGTACTCAACTCAGTATTGGAAATTTTTATTCTAACATCCAAGGATATGTTAAAAAAAAAAATTATGCCACTCAATTTCTCCAATCATCTTTCATTATGACTCAAAGATATGAAACTACCAGAGAGTCATACCAACTCAGTATTGGAAATTTTTATTCTAACATCCAAGGACATGTTAAAAAAAAAAATTATGCCACTCAATTTCTCCAATCATCTTTCATTATGACTCAAAGATATGAAACTACCAGAGAGTCAATAGTTTGGGCATCCCACCACATTGCTCCACTGGATTAACCTTTTGCTACAATCTATATTCAAATTCTTCACACTGTGCGTCTCCTTTACGCCATAGACTTCAAATACATGGAATTTAGGAACAAGTCAACCACGGCTCACATGGAATTTAGGAACAAGTCAACCATAGCTTTGATACTACTATACAAGCCCAAATAAACTTTACAATTAAAGAACACAACGAAATAGCATCATATTAATGATATAATTACTTATTCATACATGTGCAATCTAGGTACAAGACAATTTTATCTCGGTAACTTATTAACCGTAAAAATGAAATGTAAAACTAATTACATATTATACAATATACAATAACAATCTTGAAGGATTAGTTAACA